>JALPQI010006022.1:0-75730 GCA_025490895.1 Thaumatotibia leucotreta | reverse complement strand
ATCAAACCTAAAACTTGCATTATTTTATAATCCCGCACTTTCAGAACGCAATCTTGGTCTTATCAAGTTACGAGTATCACCAACTGAATACCTTAATACATTTTATATCACGCGCACATTTTTAGTTAAAATAATTCATATTTATCAGTATTTAGTATTAACGTAAAAATAAATTTACCAACGTGTTTCACGATTTGTGTCAAAGACAACAAATTCTATAGATAGCCATAGTTGTTTTAATTTTTTCATTTTCTACTGACGCACGCACTGAATACATTCGTCTTCGTGTTATCCACATCCACCGCGAGTGTGGGCTCTGTTCATTCTGCAAGCTACTCGGTTTCGTGCATTAAATGTGCTAGCCAGTAATATCCTGAAACATTCCTGAAAGTGATGTTCTAATGTTATTCTAGTTTTAAATGTAACGCGGGTACAAATAATATAAAGAACGAGTGAACAATGTCACACAATATGTCACATTCTCTCTTCGTTTTATCACAGACTTTCACATTTAAAATCTTTATTTTCATTCATAGTAGGATTGGCCGTGATCGTAAAAATACGATATTTATGATATAGGTATATCGAATAGATAAAGATATAAATTTTAAATATCACCACCAATACCACCATACCATTTTAAGCTTCTGAAATCCATTGAAATTGTATGGTGCAACTGCAACCACATCAATGTTATTCGACTACATAATAGTGTCGCCATTAAAGTATGACACCGAGAGTGCGTTAATAAAATCACTGATTATTAAGCTTATATCTTCCGAAGGGCAAGGGCTTATTATCGATTGATAATT
Organism: Thaumatotibia leucotreta; assembly: GCA_025490895.1. Classification (NCBI taxonomy): domain Eukaryota; kingdom Metazoa; phylum Arthropoda; class Insecta; order Lepidoptera; family Tortricidae; genus Thaumatotibia; species Thaumatotibia leucotreta. Next base: position 74,918 of record JALPQI010006022.1, on the reverse strand, counting down.
AGGTAACCGAAGTAATGGATGTTGTGTAACAAGTAATTCTATTGTTTTTGGTGGATACTGCAGAAAAATATTACGTAACAAACCAATACTATGCCTACCTACGCACGACTTGCACACATTTTTACAGTGTTGTAGAGTCACTGTTATATATATCGGAGCGGCCAAGGCTCTCAAAAATATCTAAACATGCACTTTAACGCCCTGACAATAGAGGCATGCTCAGATATTTGCGAGCACCCTGGCTGCTCCGAACACCGATATATTTGATGGCGACTGTACTTATTAAACCATTTTATTAGTGGCTACTGGGTAGGGTACTTACACCTACCATAAAGTTTAGTTTCCGGGAGTCTACCTGCCTGTTGAGCCACTACAGGTAGGGTTTGCAAGATCCTTCGATTTTCGGCATCCGGATATTCCGGATGATTCAGATATGGAAAATCAACGGATCCGGATATCCGGATAATTCGTATAATACGGATCCATTGCAAATAAATGAATGATTTTTGAGAGATTTGTTTAATTTTCATTAAGTGACAGTGTTTATTAATAGAGTTAACGCTGAAATAAGAGTTGTTACAATATCTAGTAACATTTGCATAATGCAAACGATGCGAGATAACAGAGCTTTTGAACACTAAACGTCGTCTCAGTAACAAGCTGAGGGCCAAAGGTTACAGAGGCGTGCCAGCTCGCGATGTCGAAGGCCGACCTGCCAGAGCCTAGCGCTACCTTGCTACACAATTGTGTGACAATTGTTTAGTGTGACATGCAAACGAATTGAAGTGCCGTAGACCTAACGATTCGTTTCAATCCTTTGCGAAGGCCAAAGACTTAGTTTCGCGGGCGTATGACCGAAGTTGCCCGCTGAGGCTTGCAAAGGCCGAAGGCAGAGCTCCGCGTAGAGCCGAGACCCGCAGCGTTTCTCGGAGGCGCGCCAGCTCGCGAAGCCGAAGGCCAAGTTTCCAAAATTCAGCGCTCTCATGCTACGCAATGTAATAGTGTAACATGAAAACTAATCAGAGGGCGGGTTGGGTCTACCCCAAGGATTTGTTTCGATCCCATGCGAAGGCTGAGGTCCACGTTCCTCAGAGGCGCGCCAGCTCACGAGGTCGAAGACCGAGCTGCCAGCGGCAAGCGTCGTACACATGTCCCATGGTACACGATGGAATATTGTGACATGAAAACGAATCGGAGGGCCGCAGGCGAGATGATTGGATTCGTCGAAAGGCCGAAAGCAAAGCTTCCGACAGAGCCTGAGAGGCCGAAGGCCGAAATACTGGACTCTTGGGTTTTTCATGCATATCTCAACTTTGAAAACTGGAAAAAATGATTCTAAAATTTGAATAAAACATTATATTGTATACTTGGTTATTATCGTGCACCAAGGTATCTTCATCAATCTAATTAGATTCCTAATTTCTTTTACTTAATCTGTCTGTATGCCTAATGTAATGACTTATTGCGACCAACGAGTACACTTTGTCCTAGCTGTGTTGATTATTAACCTATCACGAATATAGGCGCGCAGAGTGCGTGCCCCCCGCAGCGTGAAATTTGCGTACGCTCGCTGAGTAAGCTCGCGTGCGTGACAACACCGCATGATACTGAACGCCCTTAACTTAATACGGCTAATCTTTCATATCTATTACGAAAATTTAATTGGACCATTTTTGGAATCCTTTTCGACTCTCAAGGTGCGTATTTTTTAATTACGCGTTCCAAATACCGAACTTGGTGTTGGGTTATTGTTGCTGTGGGTCTTTTGTGCTTTCTTTCACTTGTTAAAATTGATTGAAATAAAATCTCTTCCTTAGTTTTGAATTCAAGCTTAAAATTCAATTTTTTTTGGAATCTATATTCTACTTTAAATCCTCATGTCGTGCAAAGCAAAGCAAGTAATATAAAAAAATAAAATATTTAATTGAAAGAAGTTTTACGTATAATATCGATTTCGTGTGATTCCAGTTGCATGTTTATACGCTGTAAATATTTCGTGATGTTATTTATGGTAACTATTCTAAGGGTGGTTCATTAGGGTTTGTAGCGCTGGTTTACGTTATAAAAGGGAGGTTTCAACCAATAAGAAAAAAAAGACTTGCAAGATTTCATTTAATATCGTAAAATTTTTAAACAGCTTCAGGTTGAATCACGGGTTGTATACTTTTTTATAAATTGAATATGTCCATTTAATGCGCCAAACTGGGGTAACTAGTTTATTGGCGCTGCGCCGTAAGAACTCGGAATAATTATATAAATAGTAATTGTTTACATAATATCGTGACTTATACTATTGTTAACGGAATGAAAGCATGCATTATGTATGAATTCATGAATTATGATATGACAAACACCCGTCATTTTGAAAATATAACCCTGTTCCGTTCCGTACAGCCGAGACTTCCTCGTGTTCTATACCTCGGTCCTATAGTCGGTCCGAAAGTTCTGTCATAAAAGTTTTGACGTCAAGAAAGCTAACAGGTACTATTAAATATTTAACTCTATACAGGGTGTAATCGATAAGTGTTTACAGGCCATAATTCCGTAAATATGAGAGATATCAGAAAACTTTTAACAGTTATCGAAAGTACGTTATCCATCGAGTAAAATTACACTAATAACTTTTTTGAAATAAAATCAGAAATACCCCAAATATTAATTTCAAACCCTTCCATACATTTAGTAGGTAACCGTTCTTTCAAAGATAGGTAGCCACCTTTTAACTTAAGAATAAATGTTAGATTAATTATTTCATAAACGGCAGTATTATTCATCATATCAGCCGAGAGACGTTCACTGCTGAACATAGGCCTCCCCCAAAGATTGCCACAATGACCGGTCCTGCGCCACCCGTATCCAGCGGACTCCTGCGACCTTCACCAGGTCATCAGTCCACCTTGTGGGGGGCCTACCCACGCTACGCCTTCCGGTACGTGGCCGCCACTCAAGAACCTTCCCGCCCCAACGGCCATCGGTTCTACGCGCAATGTGCCCCGCCCACTGCCACTTCAGTTTAGCGATTCGGAGAGCTATTCCGGTTACTTTTGTTCTGCTGCGGATGGTCTCATTTTTAATCCGATCACGCAGAGAGACTCCTAGCATCTCCATTGTCCTTTGGGTGACTTTGAGCCTTCTTATGAGGCCCATTGTAAGAAGTATTATTATTTTATTACAATGTATTTATACAAATAACGAATCTCTAACAGTTTTATCTCTTACGACACCCGACATTCTTTAAGGCTGTAAGTCGGCATACAAAATGTATGGGAGCGTTTTAACTTAGTATTTTTAATAATACTTCATCTATTTAGAAAAATTAATTAATGTAATTTTACTCGCTGGGTATTAACGTTCTTTCGGTATCAGTTAAAAGTTTTCTGATATCTCTCATATTTACGGAATTATGGCCTGTAAACACTTATCGATTACACCCTGTATATGAATTTAAAGGTGTTTTAATAGTGATTGACTTCCAAGAAATTTTAAGGAAAATTATTGCATCGATCGTTAAGGTCAATTATAAGGAAGAAATCTCTCTAACAAACTTCAATAATTCAATGTAAGGAACACAATTAAATCTTCAATTATTTTAATTATTTACAAAAAATATTCTATCATTTGATATCTCACACGGTTTCTTATGTTATAAAAATAGTTTTTTTAAGATTGCGAAAAAACCTATTTGTCCTTCTTAGATTTTTCTCTACTTTTAGTACCTATGTCTAAGACATAGTCGCAGAACTGAAATAGTTATTTATGTGGCTGGCGCATAATAAGAGGCATTAAACATGAGTGTGGTTTTATGAAACGAGCCGTAGGCGAGTTTCATAATAAGATCACACGAGTGTTTAATGCCTAATTATGTACAGTCACATACATAACTTTATCTACATACATATAATAAGTTTTCTACAATATGTTTATTTTTGTGGCAGCAAATTATTGGTCACGGTTGTAGCGGCGTCCCGGATTTCTGGTGGTGTTTCACACATTTCAACATCACTGTCTTCGTCGTCATAAATAATTTTTCAGTGTAAATATTTCACAACGAACTCGATAATATTTAACTTTCAAGTCAACAGTCCAAAAAAGTTGTATGTTTGAAACCACAGAGCACGGACCTCTTTAGTGTGTAACCTATAGGCAACCCCCCAACCTCCTTGTTTGAAACAATTCAAACAAAACAAATGACTGAACTGACATTAGTTTTTTTTTTATTCATAAACCAGGTAAGGTCTTGAGTCGATATCGATTCTCAAATCGATTCTCAGTATTCGACATTTAGAAGAATGTATGGAATATGAATTTTAATGTGAATGAAATTACAAATCGATTAATTCGATAATCGAAGTTAAAGTGTGTTTTTTCTTTTTAACAGAATGTTCGAAATTTAATTGTGATTAAGATATCGGTTGCCGATATCGTAAAGTAAAAATTATGATACACCCACAGATACAGATTTCTTAAAGTAGGCTATTTGCTTACAGCCGCTAAACATATTGTAGACAACTTATGATATGGATGTAGATAAATGTCTAATTTGGTCTTTGTAGGAATTATTATGACCCCCTCCATATAAAATTTCTTACATCTCCTACACTAATGATATACATACATATTTATTACGTTAAAAATGTCGGTTTCTGAAAATTTTATTTTTTTCCTCGCTTTTTACCTAGCCGACATAGCAAGTTAGCTGCGAAGTTAAAATTATATTATATTTTATTATATTTTAGTGGTTTAAACTGCTTATTTTTGTACAATTTAACTTACGTTAAATATTATTCTAAAGTTTCGGATATGACATGTAAGTTTAAGCGATTAAGTACCGTTTGTCGCATTTTTCCCACTGTTACCACTAGAATAACTGGTGGTAACTACTGGAATTATTTTATCCTAGTTGTTACAGCCAAACTTATTAGTGGTAAAAAAGGACATAAAATACAGTGTCTAACTACTTAATAGTGTCACCTGAGGAAATCATGCTAATCATGCTATCTCTATTACACCTGTTGGCGCCAGTCTTATGCTTCACATTACTTAAAATTCCGCGTGACGTCATAGTACATACGATTTTTTTTCCACGCCTGGTTCTCAAACAATTCGAAGAACTTTTAGCTTCTACTTGGTATAATTCTGTGGCTTGTTTAGGTGGTAGCGGAATTCAGATTTCTCATTTAAATATCGGGATACTTTTGAGAACTGGTTATGACAAATGTAACTTATTTGGATTCATTTTAGACTTGAGACGCAGGTCAGGGATGGCGTAAGCCCATTGTTACAGTGATTTAATCAGTACTCGTACTGATCTTGACTTGATATTTATGGTGATCTATGGGAAGTCATGACACAGAAACATTATAATTTTGGTTACGCGTGTTACATCATGGATCAGATCTCGTGGATAGATATGCATAGATTGCTTAGAATTCATCGAAATGCATCGTTCGCCAATAAGATTGTATTGTGTTTGACTGACATGGCATTTACACCCATTTGGCGGCCTGCGGTGTTTTAAATTTTAATGGATCCTGTCAGTCCTGTTACGTTTTAAGTATTCTGTGACTTTGTGTTACAACTGATGATCTAGATAAGAAAGTTGTATTTGATTACCATTATTTACATGTTCGACAACGATTTATAGTGGCACAGTAGCATCTTACTGTTCTGTCAATGCGATTTGGACTTGCGTTACTTTTACAATGTCGTCTGCGCAATGCGCATACGGCTTGGTTTGATGTCGCGCGCAATCTGACAACGCGCACGACTTGCTTTCTAGTGCCTTGTAGGGTTAGCGGCTATTTCTATGGCCCGATCATGTGAGATTGTGACTTTTGCCTTATTTTTGTTAAGTTTACGGTTTCTTTGTTTTACTTATAAATACCGGCTGATTTCTTTTACTTTATTCGGTACTAAGATCAAGATAACAATTTGTAGTTGGTAGGTAGCTAGGTACTCAGTTTTACAAAAAGGATTATGTCAACGGTAATCCTGTAGAACTAGGTGACAGGTATATATATTATTGATGTTAGTATAATCTATTCGTATGAATGCAACCATCCACGATGGCGCTGAAGTACACGCGTTGCCAAGGCCAGGACCGCTATTACTGAATCGATACCCTCGTATGTGTGGCACTAAGATCTGAGTCAATAGAAAAAGAAAAAAAGGTAAACAAATATGGCGTACCGGCAATCGCATTTGTTGTCTATGAAAATAGTGATGGGACCTATGGGAATAGTATTAACTTTAATCGAGCAAATATATTCTTCGCGAAATAATTACGAACTCAATATAAATAAGTATTAGGTAATAGTGTGGGAACATTTTTTTATGACAAAAAGCCATTAATCCTACTAACAATTTTTAATCGGAGTGACTGTCACTATCACTACTCTCCTCCGAAGTGTCATCATCAGTGACTGTGATGATGAAAGCTTTTGTTACAGCCACATTGTCAATAACAGTGTCGGAAATTCCGTCAATCACATTTCTCACAATTTTTTACAACTTTGCTAACAACATCTATCGACAGCGACACTTCCATAATCACTGCCGTGCCGTTGTTTTATACAACTCCATTTTGTATGGGTAAGTAGGTGAGGTTCTTTCTAAATGTCTGTAGACATTTAAAATAATCCTTTTCATATCTTCCGTTCGTTGTTTTTTACAATCTTAGCTATTTTTGGCGGCTTTAATCCCTATGGTCCAGGTTCACTCATTGTAATCTAAAATAAAGTTAGATAAAGAGACAGACATTTTACTTTTCACTTATCTACACTTTTGAGTTTAATTTAAAAGAAGTTACCTTTTATAACAAACCTTTTGAAGACGAAATGAGGCCTGTAAATACCTAAGTCAAGTTGCGTTATTCTGTAGCAAAAGTGTAACGAAATCACAATGTTTATCTTAGTCCATATATAAAATACCCAAGTCGTAGTTTAACCAGTCACAAAAATCCAATCAAATTACAATAAAATTATCGGAGTCCAAATATAAAAGCTAAGCCGTAATAAAGTAAATATCAGAAGAATATAATAATACACAAAACCCGTAATACGAGTAACACGAAATATTATTATTACGAAGCCATTAGAGTGTCCCACTGCTGGGCAAAGGCCTCCCCCTTTGTCTTCCAACTCTCCCGGTTTAGCGCGATCTCTTGCCAGTCGTTTAAGTATGCATCCAGATCGTCCCGCCATCTCCGTCTGGGCCTGCCGCGTCGTCGCCGCGCATTTTGTGGCACCCACTCCGTTGCTAATTTAGCCCACCGCTGCGGGTGCATGCGGCAGACGTGGCCGGCCCATGCCCACTTTAGCCTGGCAGTCTTGGCTCCGACATCAGTGACCCCGGTTTTGGAACGCAGCACTGAATTTCTCATTCGGTCGATCAGCCTCACACCTAGTATGCTGCGTTCCATGGCCCTTTGGCAAACCTTCAACCTGGTCTTCTGCGCCTCAGTCAGTGACCATGTTTGGGCACCGTAGGTTAGGACAGGCAGAATACACATATCGACGAGTCTCCTCTTAAGGTTTAACGGGAGGTCACCCTTTAAAAGTTCTTTCAAAGACCAAAAGCTTTTCCAGGCATTTTGGATCCGTCTATCGACTTCCTTGTCTTGTCTATGGCTGAAAGAAGCTAATTGGCCTAGATATGGGTACTCGTCGACATATGATATTATCTGCCCGTCTACCTCGACCCTACGTTCGGTGCTGTTGGTCATAATCTGGGTTTTGCTTCTGTTCATTTTGAGACCAACTTGAAGGCTCGCCAAACTGAGATCTTGAAGCATTTCTTGGAGCTCTGGGGCTGAAGATGAGAAAAGTACAATGTCATCGGCAAATCGAAGATTTGTTAATCTTCTGTTGCCGATGACAATGCCCCTATTCTCCCAACCGGCTGCCAGGCTACGAAACACTTGTTCGAGCGTGCTAGTGAAAAGTTTAGGAGACAGCGGGTCTCCCTGTTTGACACCTCTCTCAATTTTGAACGGCTGGCCCGGTGACTGTAGTTTAATGTTTGCGGTACTATTGTCGTAAATTGAAGTAAGCAGTTCTATGTAGGTAGGCTCGATGTTTTGATGACGGAGTGATTGAAATATGGAATCGTGTGTGATGCTGTCAAAAGCCTTTGTATAGTCTACAAAGGCAATATACAGTGGTAGGTTAAATTCGTGGTATTTTTCTGTTACTTGATTTAATGTGTGAAGGTGATCGGTGGTAGAAAAACCGGGACGGAATCCGGCTTGCTCAGGGGGTTGATTTTTATCGAGTTGTCCAGCAATGCGACACTCTATAACCTTGATGAATGTTTTATATAAATGGGAGATAAGGCTTATGGGGCGGTAATTATTAAGCGAGCTTTTGTCTCCTTTCTTATGCAGAAGTATGATGTTGGAGTGGACCATTTGTTTGGGAATTCGACCAGATTGCAATATGCTGTTAAATAAGTTAGGGGTCTATATCGGGTGGCATAATGTTTTTATTTCGAAAAATTTGTCGCATAACAACTTTACGCCGAAAAATGAATGGCATAAACATTGTTGCGCATATTTTTGCTATGCCGAAATTGTTAATCCTAACTTGGTTGTTCCTAAATATTGTTTGTCCTAATGATTTTCGTGTCTAATGTATATGTATCGAAAAATTATTGTGCATAATGGTGATGTTCCTACTATTTAATGTACTAATAGTGATTACCTACCTTTAACTAGCTTTAAAAATATTTTTTTATTCCTTATACTTAACTATTACTAAATAATTCGCCCTGTTGTCCAAAGAATTTAAGTGAGCAATTTTGACCTGGGAACCGGTCGACGAAGCCCCGCTGCGCAGGGCTTCTATTTCCGCTCTAAGGGATAAAAGGTACCTAACGAACCTATCCAGGTTAAGGTAGGGGATGTTCAGATTATTTATTTTTTAATGCGGGGGGCTTCGCCCCCCGAGCCCCCCTTGTGGGGGGCTTCGCCCCCCCGTCCCCCCTTTTTTGGCTTTGTAAGTATGAGGATGTGTAAACGATTGATTAAAAATACTTAAGTATTTAAAGACTACGTCATTCACTCCGCCCTAGTTTCGAAACCTAACCAATCCACGTCGGTTTTACCCTGGTTTATTACTTGAACATTTTTTTGAACCATTCACCCTGTTGTTCAAATGTTTTGCATGTTGTTATTAATAGTAGTTTATGCAACCGTACGTAATGAGGGGCATTACAACTCGAGTGTGGGTTTATGAAACGAACCGAAGGTGAGTTTCATAATAGTATCACACGAGTGTTGTAATGCCTGATTACGTATAGTTGCATACACTACTTTATCTACACACATATCATAAGTGCTCTAAGATGCGTTCAGAAACAAAGCTTTCTCATACTTGGCTCTCTACTTTTGCGGCAACGGGTTGTTAGTTGCGGTCATAGCTGCATTGAATATGTCCGGCAGAGTACTCATATCGTTATCCGAGTCACTGCCACTCATTATCAAGTAATTATCAGTATTATCACAAAGTATTCAATTTTTTTCACAATTGTTCACTTGTAGTAGTAAGCCAACAAACAAAAGACAGCTGCTCGGAATGGCAGCGATTTGAATCACTGTAATTTTTTTTAAATCATAGACAATCGAGTGATGTCCCTAATCTTGTGTCACTCGATATGAAAATATCGTCCGATTGTAACTGAAAAACATACTGAATTAACTTTTTGTGTCGATGACTGGCTGAATATCTATAGATACCAGAGTAGACACCTCACTTGAATCTGACAGCTGTTCCAAATTTAAAACTCATAACCTCCGGAAAAATCGTATATAATGTTAACTTTATGTATGTGCCAAGTTCTGATGGTGGGTAATGCTGGTCATTGTCTATTGTTTCTGAACGCGTTTAGAGCACTTAACGATATTTGTGTAGATAAAATGCCTTTTTGAATGAAATTTCGGACATGATAAAAGTAGGCGCAGTGAAAATTGACAGTTCGAGTAGTAGGGAAAACAATATTTATTACAATGAACATTAGGATTATTATGCTTTAGGTCATTCGACATTCGAGTAATCAATATTAGAATAAATATGGTGTAGGTATTTTAAACGTGTATGCGCAAAATTAAGTAGGCTAAACAAGTAGTATGCCATGTAACATTATGCCATACATTCTCGGCCAAAAAATTTTAGGACAATCGACGTTATGCGACACGACAGGCACCCCTTTTCCCGAATTTCATCTTCCGTAGAGCTTGATTTACTTCGTACAACACGAAATAGTAGCATTTTTTTTAAATACCCGTTTTTAGTTTTTCTCAATTTACCACCACTTCTGGCAGTCATGGTTAGGCCGCATACTCACGTATCCGATATTAAACTCCGCCACGAAGTCCGCGAATTATGCCGCTTAACGTTGTAGGTACCGGTACACATCAATAGTTTCCCAAATGATTCACGAACAATCATTTTTGTATATTGTTGGGTATAATATCAAAGAAAAAAATAAGAAAATCGCGTGTCTAAAAAATCGATCGAATAAAACCGAATCGATAACGGAATAAAACTGTTTTATGTCCCATCACTACAAATGTTAGGTTTTTTCATAGACAAGATAAATTTCGATGAGTAAAAAATCTCGACTAGCCCATGACATATATCGTAAAACACGTCCGAAGATTTCTTTGTACTTAATTATTAATAAATATCAGATATTTTAACTAAAAATGTATGTGAACACAAGGTTTAAGGTTCTAAGTTGTGGATAGTATCAAGATTGTGTTTGGAAAGTATGTGGTTACGAAGTAATTCAGGTTTGCAGGTTTGTTTACCTTTTTTTCTTTTTCTATTGACTTAGATTTTAGGGAAGTAAATACTAAGCACTATATTTGATTTCTCTGATATCTGTTGCATTAAATAGATAAAAACGTTGACTTTTGGTTTTGTTAATACATAGGTTGTATATATAGTTATATGTAATGACTTAATGAGCTCGGTTTTTATAGGTAAAGTCAATAATTACCCTTCATTCCGACGTATCGAACACTTTGCCTGCGGATGTCATTTCAAATAACTAAATAATAAATAAATATCTTGGGACATCTTACACAAATCGACCTAGTCCGGTCAGCTCAATTAAGGCTTGTGCTGTAGGTAACCAGGCGACGATAGATATAATGGATAATACTTAGATATTAGATAGAATAAATACATAGATATTAGATAGCCATGACCAAGGAACAAATATTTGTGATAAATAAATACACAAATAATGCCAACGCCGGGATTCCAACCCGAAACCTCTAGCTTCGTAGGCAGGGTCATTGCCAACTAGGCTCGGAGGGTGATAAATAAACTTATTGTACAGCTCTAGCTTTTTGTAATTATCAAGAAAAAAATAGTTTTTTCTTGTTCCCACGCTGAAATTTCGATAAAAACCATAAATATTTAATCTAATGACGATGAAATAATTTCTCCATTTTGGTTGTTGTTTTGAAGTTATGGGGGGTCTTCGTGACTAAGATGGTAGTAGACACGGTTACGCTCCAGAGAGCTCGACGGGAGTCTATCGCTCACTTTAAACAAGTTTCATTTACCACAAGTTCAAAAGTCTGCCGCGCTGACGTGCCGTGTTGTAAACAAAACAAGTTAACATGTCGTTGCAGACACAATTTGAAGATCGTTTATGAATTCGTGCATTACGCAACAAGGTAAACATATTCAAGTACGAATGTTTGGGTTTGACACGTTCACAATGTTAGTAAACTCCTCTTACGTTCTGTTAAGACAACAGTTATGTGGGCGGTAATAACTTTACAAGTGCAACTTGAGATCGGTAAAGGTATCAATTTATCGTGCCGATCTCTAACAGCGGTCAATACAAATCAATCAGATTACAGAATATGCAGTAAAACAACGTTGCTGGATGTTACAATATTGTACCAATTAAGTGTAACCATGAAGATTGACAGAAGAAAGCAACAGGGAGCAGGGCATGACGGCGAAAGTGGAATGTTCGGTCGTTAGGTCTGTATAAATCGGAGAAATAATGACCATCGGTATCGGTACGGCCCTGCTGGCCGAGTGTCAATGCATGCGACGTCAGCTATTACTCGGTCAGCGCTAATAGGCGCCTGTTGATGGCCAGCGTGTAAATGTTGCTATCAAATACTAATTTCCATTGATGTATGAACTGATAAGGGAGATACAATGCGATACGTCGGTGAAAAGGTGACTTCGAATGAGTAAAGTAAAAAGGCGGAGAAGAAAAATGGTTTGGGAAAAATGGAAATCAGTAAAGGAAGAGGCATTTGGGAGGTCAAGACGACTCGTAATGGTTTGTACATTAAGGGTGTAGTGTAACATACTATATACCTAAGTAACCTAAGTATTTCGTGTTTACATATTTTTTATGTTAAGATCAAAACTGTGCAAGTTTAGAATTACGACGTACCATACGTCAAATGAATTCAGACAGGTTAACTACTGAACCCCGTGTGTTTGCTTATGGTTGCCAGTAATGCATTGTTTATTTCGCTTTGGACTAATGACCAGTAATAGCTTAATCTTTATTAATAAAAGCTATTAACTGTCGTGATCCGCACGACAACCTGTTATTATCGCCGCCCACCCGTCTTAACGAGCCTGCCACAAAATAGGAACGCATGCGCCGCCGCCCAACGAAACATGCGACCACTAAATATGAATGTAGGTAAAAACATTAATATCATATCAATAAAAAACATGCTTACATATCTGAAGCGTCGTTACATTGATTGTCATTATCATGCTATAAAAACATTTTGTGGCTGGAGTCCATTAATCTAAGAATGTGAATCGTGACTAAAAGTTAGAAGACAATTATATAATGTATTCGGATCTGGATACATTTTAATGACAATAATTGATGAGAACCTATTAAGCTATTACACTTGTAAATCCGGGTTTAGGCCATAATATTGATTGTATTACAACAAAGTTTGATGAAGTTGTATTGAAATGATCTTAGAGCTGCACAAATAACTTTATCTGATCTGATGGAATCAACCAATGAACGAAAGAAGTGAAAAATCGTGTCCGTTATGTTGTAGCCTCAGAATTCGTAATTGTGTTATTTAGCCCAGTAAATCTACAATTTCCGTCCCTTTTCAATTACTGTTTGGCCGCGCCTCCAAATTGGTGGAAGAGAGCCCTAGCCCCGGTGGTCGATTATCGACGTCCAGATCTCGAGGGACTGCGTTAACCTCCCACGCTATGTAATTTGTTGCTATAAAATGATTATCAACAAGGGGTGAAGGGGCCCCATGAGCTGCTAAATATGTCCCTCATTTTTATTTATTCTGTCAGGTAAAGGTTGCATATCGACAAAAAAACTAGTTCCAATTAATTATTAACGGGTATGTGAAAATCATATTTAATGGGCTGTCCCAGAAGTAAAGAGACAAGATTCGAATGAAAATATTTAATAAAAAAATCTTACAAAACACTACTACTTTACATTTAGTTAACTTCAGAATTTCATTTTATTTCCTACTTTAAATGAAATTTGCTTGTGCAAAGTGTCTGTAGCCAATTTTTCTAAGGTTGATTGCTACTCGTGTCATTACAGCTTTTCGAGAACTAGCTGTCACACTTTTAGCCAATTTAGTCCATCTATGCTTAAATCCAGTCAACGATTTGGGTTTTTCTGTTCGTTTTTTATATTCTCGTTTATATAAAGGTCAATAAGCTTCAATACTAGCAGCTTGGGGAACATTTGGGGCGTTGTTATGTTTTGTATAAAATCTATACCTGCGGCCTCTAGATGTTGAGTGACTTCCGTGGCGTAGTGGCATGACGCCACATCCGGCGAGAATATAATTTCTTCCCTCTGGTAATGCTTATGTATTATAATATGAACGAAATTTATCGCATTATCAGACATTCTCTCAAATAAATACGTGCGGTCATAGAGCCTGTGCAAATATATGGTTAAGATGTATTGCCATTTTGGTCTATGGCTTGTCAAACGACATATTTATTGAAAAATTTGACCTTTGCTACAAGTTTTTGCGAATAATCTACGGAGTCCCGTCGAGTCAGATGTTAGTATTGCTTCCCAAGAATATCCGTTGGGTACACGGGCACGCAAGTCTCATCATCAATTATGAGAACTTTTTTCAGTGTTTTTTCATACGCTCTTCGGCAGTCTCTTTTAGCTCGCACTTCCTGGTCCTTAAAGTACTTAAGAGCTGACAGTTTTGCAAATGCTTTAAGCTTCAGGTCGCATGTTTTAATACGAGCTATACTTGACTTCGATATTTTCGATTTATCCGCAGCAGCTCTAACAGACATCGAAGGATTCCGTTCATACACTTTTTTTTACTTTATTTATGATCATAGCTACGGAAATAGTACATTTTTTCCCGGAATCTTCTTGAAATGTGTTCATGTGATTCTTCAAAACACTTTATAATTCGATACAAAGTAGTTCTCCTTACTCCCTCTGAAGAAAAATTAGATATCGTGTCCGTTTTTCCATAACATTCATAATTCTGAACAACTCTTTTGCGAATACCACGTGATCAGCTCTTTTCATTACTAAAATTTCAATAATACAATCATATTTCCCACTAAATTTTACAGATTTGAGGCAAACGGTGGCCATGACAGTAATTTTTCTTAAAGAAATAAAAATATTTTCAAATAGTTCAAAATTTGAAATTTGTCTCTTTACTTCTGGGACAACCTTTATATTGCTGAGTAATACAATTACTAAGCAACAGAAGCTTATTCATTTCAACGGATGTACAAAACTAAAGAAATTCTAATCGGAGTACGCAAATTATGAATTTGCATTAAAACATCATACCCATCCGTTGAACCTTACTAGTTTACACAGTTGTTTAGATAAACGATTTGGTCTGAAAACAATTCCTTTTGAAGTTGCCCTCGTTCGAGAGCTAAAACAATTGCCTATTCTCATTAACGTTAGAGGTGGCAGATGTACAAACATAACGCCTATGCACGGCAATGTTTCACAATGTTTCAGGACGTTAACACTTTGAAATGAAACGTGAACAGCCAAACATTTTCTCCTAGTTTCTTTGTCAGCGTTTGTGAAATTTGTGAACGTCGCAAAGCATTATGAGTTATGACTGCATAGTGTGTACGTAACAATTTGTGTTTTTCCCAACAGATTTTTAACTTATACGAATCATTTGAAATGAAACAAAACTTGACTATGATATTCTTTATCATGCACCTAGTTTCTCTTCTATTATTATCGGTCAACGTAGTAACTACAAGTTTGGTTTACCTATCAGTGTCACTATCACATTCACCTATTAAACATCCATGGTATTTAACTGACAATCGTGGAATTATCCATTGTTTGTCAGTTTAATCTAGATATTGAAAAACACTAATCAAATAGGTATTTTTAGGATTCCGTAGCCAAAATAGCTAAAACGGAACCCTTATAATTTCGCCATGTCCGTCTGTCCGCAGCATAGCTCAGTGGCCGTTAGTACTAGAAAGAGTAGAAAGGTACAATTTGGTACAAGTATACATATTAATCATGCCGACAAAGTGGTAGAATAAAAATTAGAATATTTTTGGTTAACCTCCCTAACTGGTGAATTGGGGATGATTTTTTTATTTGCGGTTATCCGATAGTGTGGGGTATCATTGAATAGGTCTCTTAAAAAGAATCTCGTCTTATGAGAAAGTTTTTTTCTAAAGTTAATATTTTCGGAAATAATCGCTCCAGAAGAAAAAAAATTGTGCCCGCCCTCTGACTTTTGAACCACAGGTTCAAAAAATTTGAATAAATCATGAATAGTGGCTTATAGAATACTTTAAAATAAAACTATTTCGAACATAATCGGCACAGCCGTTTTTGAATAACTACGAAACCTTACACTGAGCATGGCCCGACATGCTCTTGGCCGGTTTATTTATGTAGTTCTATGATTCTATAATTTCCAATATTTTTATATGAATTTAGATCGACACAGGGGCTCAACCACAAATAAGTATAAAAATGTTGAACTTCTTGAAAACCCTTTATTTTCGAATATGGTCGTGACACACCTGTCAAACTATATAAGAAATACCCAAATTATTTGAAAAAAATATATATATTTTTGTTTGTCTAAGTACCGTAGTGTATTTATGTACAATGTGGTTCCTTGACATTTTCATGTTTGGTTCTGTAAATTCCTTTTAAAGCTATGTAAGAAGTCAACATTTTTGAATAATTGTTTTGGCTTATTGTTTTCTGTACAGTCGAGTTCATAAATAT
The DNA here is from genome assembly GCA_025490895.1 of Thaumatotibia leucotreta. NCBI lineage: Eukaryota > Metazoa > Arthropoda > Insecta > Lepidoptera > Tortricidae > Thaumatotibia > Thaumatotibia leucotreta. The sequence continues at coordinate 58,658 of JALPQI010006022.1, read as the reverse complement.
ACATAATTTTTCTTACTTCAATGCATTAGGATATTTAGGATAAATGAAAAAATGTAGACATATTTATGGACTTGACTGCATTTACATTATGATGTTAAATATTAGTTATTTATTCTTATGTCACGTTTCCGTTTACAGTAGCTAAGCTGTTGTTAACCTTTACGTTTGTGATCTTGGTCGTTTTTCTTTGGTATATGATATGACATCTAATTTTTTATAACTTTACGTTTGTCTTGTTTTTTTTGTACTTATTTAAAATTAATACTTAGTTTATTTTATTATATAGCTATGTAAGTATGGGCCAGTTAACACGGTTAATGTTGACCTCAATGTCATACAACTTATTAACATTGTTGAAAATTAACAGTTAAGAACCATATTAGCCGTTAAACTGGCAATAAAATATATTTATGAGAATTCTTATATGAATGCTGAGTAATTGATGGCTTCCGTAACATTTTGGATTACCCTAGATCAGTATAAAGTAGGTAGATTCACATAATTATGATGAAAATAGTAAAAAATCACGTTAGATTGGTTTTTGTAGTGAAGATATTAGAAAGTTTAAAAAAATTACCGAAAACGTATGGTAAAAGGTAAGTTTTTTACCATGACATACTTTTTAAAATTACGTAATTATCTAACGTAAAAGTTATTATTTCTTAATTGGATTAAAAATCAAGGAAACTCAAACTGATGTTAAAACGGGTTCAACTTCAACCTATTCTGTATATATTTTGAAAATAGCATGTTTGTATTGCTTGTAGTAATTTCTGTGAAAACTTACATCTGACCTGAAACTTTTGCTCTTGAACTAGCTTTCGGATAAAAGTGATGATTACTTACTTTCAGGACACTTTTATATCTATTCTATAACATCAAAGTTTCTAATGTGATATGAAAAGGTAGGTATATTCTTTCTGTAAACAAGACATAATAATTATATACCTAAAGCTGAGTTTACACCTGCAAGTTTTGAAACAAAGTTGTATGAAAGAAAGAGTTGGTTATGACTTGCACGTGCACGTCTAAATTCAGTTTTAGTATATTATAATTAACTTGCTAAGTGAAACAGAGGCTACTGAAACTGAAACACTTCATACACTTTGCAGAAATTAGCTCCGAGGAAAGTGGAACGTATGTTGTTTCACCCAACTGAACTATTATAATATGTGTATAAATATTATAATTTCGGTTGTATTGTATTAATTGATTACGTTATTCTTCAAATACACCGGAAAATCAAAGTATCAATAGGTCATCGCCGTCGTCGCTTACAGCCGCGATTGTAGGCGGGTCGAATCAATGTAAAACGCCGATGCATTAAAGGTTATGGCCAATAGATTGTACAGTTAGCTGGACCCGCTTGGAAAGCCCTTTTACTGTCCTCTGCAGATTGAAGCCGATACTGGTCGTTGTTGGACAAACGATTGAAAGTAAATGAATAGTGTAAATCTATTGGAACAGTTGCTGGGAATTTTAAAGCAATGTCTTGTCTTTAACGGTTATCGATTCATAAAAAAACCGTATTTTGTCTGCCTCTTTAAAGTATCGTCGTTCGTATCGTATTATTTATTCTTGTTTAAAGTTAGACCACAAGTAAGATTAAAAAAATGTAAAATTAATTTAAAATGTACCTTTGATAGACGTAAGCATAATATATTAATTAAGCATATTATATTTTTTATTTATACCTATTCGGTTTTGTGCCTATTGTAATAAACATATCATACAGGTCATAAATGCAAAACAAACTTATCCATACCTTAGATTTATGTCTTAACATTATCACGAATTCACGACGCTCTCAATATTTGCCGAAGGCTTCAGACAAATTGCGCTAATGTCATTAGAAACTGCAGTAAAGTTGGGAATACACTGATTGGAGTATGCTTATTTGCAGGGATTGCACAACCGGTTTTTTTTTAGACCCTATACCAACTGTCAAACGATTACCGCTAAACAGACGATACCTATTTAGGAAAAAGAGGTAAGGTAAGGTGTTGTCATTCCGCTTTTCACAATATATAGGTATACTATTTTCAATATTATTTACCTCTATTTAATATCGGTATTCCTAGCTCTTGATAGACAAGATGTCAAGTAAACTTTATGACATAAGCACATCAAATAGCTTTTTCTTAATCATGCACTGTAGACAAAAAGTGCCTCATTTTGTACTTTTCAAATATAAAAGTTAAAACTATGGTAATTTTATTACTAGGAGTAAAATATGTATGGAAATCCATTTTATTCCACTGCATTAAACTTTTAGAATACTCAAATTGTATACAACTCGAAAGGGCCAAGGAATAAACACAATGAGCCAACCAAAACCAATCATCCAAACGGACGTGTAGCGATGAGGCCTTAAGTTGGTATCAGCGTACTTCAAAATCCGGAAAGTCGACTTGTTTCTGTTACTCTAACGACGCCTTCGTTGGAGTGACAGAGACAAATCAACAAAATTTTCGAGCAGTTCGGATACAGACAGGAAAGGATAACTGACTTTGGACAACTTTATCTTAAAACAATTTTAAACTAGATTAAACATTCTTTTTTTTCTTTTTTTTTTTTTTTTAATAAATAAATAAATATCTTGGGACATCTTACACAAATCAACCTAGTCCCACGGTAAGCTCAATTAAGGCTTGTGTTGTGGGTACCAGGCGACGATATATATAATAGATAGATACGTATAGATACTTAGATACATACACAACCATGACCAAGGAACAAACATTTGTGATAAATAAAATACACAAAGAATGCCCTCGCCGGGATTCGAACCCGGAACCTCCAGCTTCGTGGGCAGGGTCACTACCAACTAGGCTACAGAGGCTGACTGATTAAACATTACTTTTATAGTTCCCATTACAGGGTCGCGTTAATATTACAGAAGTATACATTTGTGTAAAATTTATTAAACGAACACAGTTGTGTATATACAGGGTGTTTGTTATGTCGTTAGCCAAATTTGGATATGTCATTCGCGATCACCAGTACACAACATTTTTGAAAAAAAAAGTGACACTTTTTTTTAGTTTTCTTTCCCGTTTTTTATCCGGCAAAAACATAATTTGTGGTCACTAGGCAAGTTTGTTTCAATCCGTGCGATTCGATGGCAGACAAAAGGATAGCAGGTTTGGGTAGTCAAGTCTTAGCCAATCAGGAGTTCATCACAAGCACCGATCAGCCGACGTCACTCACCCCACCATCGGCACTAAACAATGAATAAAATGTCCTAACTACATGCACACACGATTGTTATTTGATTAAAACTGCCCAAGCGCATACCTACCTGTACCTGCTCGTCGTCATCAACAATTCAATTAGCTTAGAGAGTGCATTAGAATCGATATCTGAGGTAAACCAGTACGCGTTTGTATGACGGAACATTTAAGTTACTCCGTTCTTGAGGTCAAATTATGCTGGCTCGGCTGATCGCAAGATGCCATGTGCCATTTGTACAGCACTCTGTAAACAAAGAAGGAGTGCGCTTACGTGAACGCGCTCGAGTCAAACTACCCTCAGATCGGCGCGCAACTCAAAATACCCTCATTTAGTACTGTATGCGATAGACTGATAATGCTGTCTCGTGGGATTTACCTGCAAGTTAAGCTCCACCTCCATTCCCCAACACGCGTAGGAAACTTGTTACGTACGTTATAACGCATTGAATTAGTTACCTTATGCGGGTTAATTAAAGTTGCAAACTCAAACACCCTTTCCAATCTGATTTGGCAGTTATGAGATGGTGGGGCAGTACGCAAAGTAAGCAAGTGATCATAGTGACCAAACATTCGTTAGATATTTAGATAATGGGATTTAAAAAAAAATCTATAATAAAAAGGATTATGAAAAATGGATTATTTTTGTTTTACCAAATATTTTTTTACGCCTTTACCCAACACATATTGCAATATGGCTAATGATATAAAAAACACCCTGTATACACGAAATATATATCATGCATAATATGATTATGATATTACAGTCCCTAAGATTTTTATTCCTCGTTTAATAAGAAGGAGACTCGAATATGGGCGATAACATCCGAATACTTGCTGGCGTGCTTTCTCATAAACTATTTACACTTACTTACTGCAAAAAGTTAGAGACCCTTTTTGTCTTAAGTAATTTAAACCTTAATGGCAGTACGCTTTTTGTTCGGGTTATAATTATAACTATATTGAGGTTAGCTTTTTGTCATAATAATCTTAAGAAAATTGTATCAACATATTAGAATTACTTCATATTTCTGAAATTAAAAAGTTAGACTGATTAAGCTGGCCTGCTAAACGAATTGGCAACGAAGACGTATTTAGTGGAGAAAAATCCCCGAAATTTGCGGATTTTGTTGTTCGCGGTAGGGCCGCTGACATTGACAGTTATTATTATTAACGGTAATGGTGTTTAGGGGTAAATCTCATTATAGAGGTATAACTGTCAAATGGCTAAACCACTAATTAATATATTTCAAGACCTATTTTAATTGTACAACTATTTCGACTTTAACTGATTTAAATAGATAAAGTAGCAAAATTCATTATAACTAGTATAATACCTTATTTAAAACCTGTATTCAGAATACCGGCAACGATCCCTGCTTATTTGATAAAACCGGAATGTTATATAACCCAATTTTAGAAGTGGAACAGGTGTCATTTTACGTTTGAATTATCCTGGAGCGAGGTTTCAATTTCGACTGACAACTGGTAACAAGATTATGTCAAAGCATTGTAGGAAATTAGGGATCTACAAAACCAAACCTTATGTTGCTCGAACTTCTTTTAACGCTGGTGTATCCCTAGCACAAGGATTATTTATGACACCACGAGTTCGCTAGAAATTTCATGTCGGCCTATCGCTATAGGGTCCGTAACCTGCATACCGTGTCAGTCTGTCCATACATCTGGAGTTAGTAATGACTTGGGGCTAACTTAGTATTAGCACTACAAGTGGGACGACTTAAATTGTAGATGCTTGAAAGTACTCGTTATGGATAAGTTCTCTGGGTCATGTGTAGGAAAGTTTTCTCTACAAACGTGGGACTCTGGTAAATTAAGACTTATTAATCTGTTACTGTTACTCTTATTAATGCTAGAACTTTAGAAGTAGGCTTTTAAGTATCAAACACACATCATTGGGCGTAGGCCTCTCCTATTTTACGAGTATCATATCACCTAAACGTATAGACGCATTAGGAAGTAATGCCCATAATGGCCACGTGGACATGGACAAGCGGGTTGGCTATCGCAGTAGTGTGGTGTGTCCACTATGATGTCGCAGCTGCCCGTCATCAATCTTCAATAAACGGATGGTCAGTGTTAATGTAATCCCTTAGTCGACTCTTATGAGACTCATGGGAAGATTTAATGCATACAGTCGCAGAATTTGAAGATTTACCTGTTTTAGATTGCATGTAGTTACGGTTTAAATATCAATAACTAAATTAAACGTAAATTACTACATCAATCAAAATTTGTAATAGAATAAAACAAGAAAGGGGATGTATATAATTATGTAGGTTACTCCATGAGTGGCACGAACGTAGTATTATAAAATGTAAGAGCTAAATAATAGATATCTTACTTACTATTATCGTCTTTCAAATAGTCTCACAATAGTCTTCATTTATCATGAAAAAAGTGTAAGGTAATGGAAGATTGAGAGCTTAATATTCCCTTATTTCAATTTGTTAACTATTAATTCAGTATGAATGTACAGAACAGGGGTGACTTGCGTGTTGAAAGCATCATAACCATGAAAGTCAAACCATAATTCCAAGCTCGTCGTTCGCCTTACAACTAGGGATTGCAAACCGGATAGATTTTCAATTCCGCCGGTTCCGGCCGAATTGGAATAACCAATAATAACCATAGCAAATTATATAATTTATCATACAAAAATTGCGTACACGAGAACAGAACGGAGTATAACCACGTAAAATTTAATAAATTCAAATTGTTTTATTAGGTAATCGCAATAAAATCGCACTCGACCCGATGGCATACTGTTCAGCATCACACTCCTTAAGTCTAAAAAATCGAAGAGACTTTTATGTAGACAGTTTGCTTAGGTATAATATCGACTTCGTTTCAACCTCGCCAGAGGAACTTCAGAGAACGTGTCCACCACGTTCCATTCCACGTGCGAGCTATTCTGCATGCCTATAAATGCGAACAAAACGGTCGTCATGGGTCAAGGCGTGCAGGAAAATGAACCGTTGGAAGTTGTTGACAATCTTTGATACCTTGGGTCCACCGTATAAGAGAACTTGTCCCTTGATACAGATGTACGACGTTCGGGGGGCTCAGCGGCCCCACCGCGAGCCCCCCGAACATCGTACTCCACAAATTTCGGGGATTTTTCCGAGACAAATCCCCGAAATTTACGAACTTCAGTGTTCCCGGTAGTAGGCCAGTAGGTAAAAGAATATGGAATAATAGACACCTGACTTTAAATACAACGATGATTGTGTATCTTGTTCATACTCTTGTTCGGGGCTGAGATCTGGAAATCGTATACTAAACAGGACCGGAAATTGAATAAGTTTCACATGAGCTTGTTTAGGCGCATGTAAGGCATCCCGTGGAAGGATCGAGGTAAAAAGGGGAAGAAGCTTAACATTGCACAAATGCCTAGTATCAAAACTAACTTGGCTACATTGACTGAGTCTCATTCAAAGGAGGGTTTGCCTTGCCACACATAATAGCCAAACGTTCGTTCCCGTATTGACCTAACCAATAACTTACAATTTGAGATCGATTATCAATACATAATATACATATTAAAATCAGCGTTAGTCACCTCTAACATAAGTAATTATGATGCAGGCTGCAATTTAACATACAATTTATAATAGTTGAACGTTAACGTCGTTAACCAAAAATAAAATGGGCACATAATACCTAGTTATAAAAAAATACGTTTTATGATATTCAGCTGTTAACAAGACTTATAAATGCATACTTTATGCGTGTCATTTTTGGTATTCAATGCTGGATTTCGGCCGGATCCGGTAAGTGACCAATATTACCGAATCCTGCCGGATCGGATCCGGTTGCAATCCCTACTTACAACCTTATACAATGAATGATACTATCTTAGAAATAAAATTACTCGCAACTACGCCTAACATAAATGTTTACGAGAAGACAAGCTTTTGAATAAACTTGTTTTACTTGTTCATTTTATTTTATTTGAAATGGTGCCTAAGTGTTAATATCACTGCGTGTAAAACTAGACGAACTGCTAACGATGATATTCTTATTTGAAAATGTTATCCATTAAGTTTTCGCTCTTTACTGAGTTCCAATCCTCGCCGCCTGAATAATAGATATTAATTTGCTTTTAAGTTATAGACGACGACGGAATAATGTCCTTTGAATTCTCACTAACAATCTGTAAGTCTAAGTGCAGCTTTCCCCTGCCCATAAAACCGACATCAGCGATATCGTCTCAGTAATCTGTACGCCGCTAAATCCCGGCTTCCCATCGCTTATGGCATCTGATAGATACACTTGCCAATCGCCGCCCGGTGATCGCTCGGACACGTACTTCCTTTTGCAGTGCCCTCCTTGTGCTATTCCGCTGCAACCTGTTTTCGGACCGCAATCTGTTTAGTGGCAAGATATTCAGTTCAGATGCGCATGTTCCTATTTGGAAGGTATGTTATCGCCTAAAAAATAACAATTAAATTGACAACTTCCTCCGATTTAAGAATCGGTTAGAAAATAATACTTGCAGATATGTAATTTTTGGCTGTTCTCTTTCTGTGATTTCCGAAAAAACTTCAATTATTATTATCCTCAAATCTTGAGTTGAGTGTAAGTTATACTAAATATTCCCTTAAAATGTTGCTCTATGTAATACAATAGTAAATCTAATTAGCCGTTATGGACACCCAAAAGACTAATAATTTTCGGGGCACAAATGCCTTTCTACCACGGGCCATTTCGAATCTCGCTGAGCGTGACTGAATCAATTAAGATTTAGGTGATTCAGTAACACCGTTTAGGACTATCGCGAGGGATGATATCGGCGATGCTCCACATCGATACCATTGTAGTTGCTCGGTCGACTATCGCCTAATTAGAATGTTGCCTTTTGTGGAATACCAGCGAGTATGGCCCGGTTTGCGAAATTCTTGCGCACTTGCACCGGCAGGGTTCATCCGACTTTTAGCTTACTGATTTATATCCGAGATTCAGAAACGAGTTCAATATCATTATACATATTTATCTACAACTCAAAAATGTATAATTAGAACTAAGGTTAACTGAAAGAGATCTGAGGGTAAGTTCGCCTTTGTACAATTCTTTTATTTCGTTACGCACACATCACCAGCTTATCTCCCTCCACTGCTGGACATAGTCAGCGTCTAGTCAGTACAATTCAATCAAAGTTGGGGTAGTTGGGGTGGAGCCAGCAGGGTGACGGCAGTAAGAATACATATTGTTATAATTGTAATTTGTGAAATAAATAGTTTACATACGTAAAAAAGTCTTACTTAAAATTTCTACATCAGTCAAATTATTTTACGTTCTTCAAACTATTCACTTCATCAGCCTATGAAAGTCCACTGCTGGACGTAGGCCTCTCCTATTACCTATGCGTATAGGCGCATTAGGAGGTAAATGCCCATAATCGCCAGGCTGGGCAAGCGGATTGGCGATCGCAGTAATGTGTCTACTATGATGACGCTGCTGCCCATCATCAATCTTTAATCAAGTATGGTCAGTGACACTTCAATCCCTTAGTCGACTCTTACGACACCCGCAGGAAGATTGGTGTGGTGACAAATGTATTCTTTCTGCCGTCACCACACGGCCGTCAAACTATTCATAAGTTGAATAAGTTATATTTTCTCTTGTTTTCGACTTATTATGATTGCAATATAAGTAAGTAATATGACCGCATTTCTTGTACTCGTATTAAATTTGTGCTTCCGAAGTTGAATACATAACATAATGAACAACTATGTTCCCCCACTTTTTTCTTGCCATTTCGTTGCTACGGGTACGTTCTCCTGGGTCACCCTTCAAATTTATAAAATATTTTTTTTTGACAGTTGCGTACCTTTCCATGGCGGGTCACCCACTACTTGTGTTAGAAGAGTATGTTGGATAATGTCATCTAGCAAACTATGCCTCTTTTGTCCCCTGGGTGACGCGACAGAATAAGAACAAACAAAGTGATTGATAATTCTTAAACAATACAAAGACCGGATTTCGATTTAGGTTACATTTTCAAATCTAATTTGATACTAAGTCAGCCTTTACCTGCTCATTATCTGCCAATATCCCGATCGCGATAGTGTCGACCCACAGACAGGCTGACACGGACCTGTACTAATTACCATAGGCGTGCACTAATGCGTTGCAATTGGAGTTTGCAGTTCACAATTATCAGCTCTCAATTGCTGAAGTAAATGCCCTGAGCCCATTATGTTAACTCACGCACGAACTGCTCTATGACCTAACATAGGTTCTCGTAACGTAACAATGTGATGCGAATACTTAATGGTCCCCTATACAAGTCATAATATTATACTCTACTCTCATTAATAGTACCTAAATTACTACAGAGGCCGGGACGAAAGGGTTTGTTAGCCGAAGACATGATTATTCTAGATTTCCAGTGATCAGCCTCTGTAGCCTAGTTGGTAGTGACCCTGCCTACGAAGCTGGAGGTTCCGGGTTCGAATCCCGGCGAGGGCATTCTTTGTGTATTTATTTATCACAAATGTTTGTTCCTTGGTCATGGCCGTCTATGTATTTAAGTATCTATATGTATCTATCTATTATATACAGGGTGTTTGTTATGTCGTTAGCCAAATTTGGATATGTCATTCGCGATCACCAGTACACAACATTTTTGAAAAAACAAGTGACACTTTTTTTTAGTTTTTTTTCCCGTTTTTTATCCGGCAAAAACATAATTTGTGGTCACTAGGCAAGTTTGTTTCAATCCGTGCGATTCGATGGCAGACAAAAGGGTAGCAGGTTTGAGTAGTCAAGTCTTAGCCAATCAGGAGTTCATCACAAGCACCGATCAGCCGACGTCACTCACCCCACCATCGGCACTAAACAATGAATAAAATGTCCTAACTACATGTACACACGATTGTTATTTGATTAAAACTGCCCAAGCGCATACCTACCTGTACCTGCTCGTTGTCATCAACAACAATTCAATTTGCTTAGAGAGTGCATTAGAATCGATATCTGAGGTAAACCAGTACGCGTTTGTATGACGGAACATTTAAGTTACTCCGTTCTTGAGGTCAAATTATGCTGGCTCGGCTGATCGCAAGATGCCATGTGCCATTTGTACAGCACTCTGTAAACAAAGAAGGAGTGCGCTTGCGTGAACACGCTCGAGTCAAACTACCCTCAGATCGGCGCGCAACTCAAAATACCCTCATTATTAGTACTGTATGCGATAGACTGATAATGCTGTCTCGTGGGTTTTACCTGCAAGTTAAGCTCCACCTCCATTCCCCACCACGCGTAGGAAACTTGTTACGTATTGAATTAGTTACCTTATGCGGGTTAATTAAAGTTGCAAACTCAAACACCTTTCCAATCTCATTTGGCAGTTATGAGCGCATACTAGGTGGGGCAGTACGTAAAGTAAGCAAGTGATCATAGTGACCAAACATTCGTTAGATAATGGGATTTTTAAAAAAATCTATAACAAAAAGGATAATGAAAAATGGATTATTTTTGTTTTACCAAATATTTTTTTACGCCTTTACCCAACACATATTGTAATATGGCTAATGATATAAAAAACACCCTGTATATCGTCGCCTGGTACCCACATCACAAGCCTTAATTGAGCTTACCGTGGGACTAGGTCGATTTGTGTAAGATGTCCCGAGATATTTATTTATTTATTTATTATTATTTATTATAATTGTTTAATAGATATGTTCATATTGTTCATAGGTACACTCAAGGGTATAAATACATATAATATATACAATTTTACACCCTATGCTTCAGACATAAACATAACTACTTATCTATGCCATCGACTGTACTTGGATTTGGTGACATCGATGTAGTGAAGTCGCAAGTAAATAAATGTTTGTGTTTTATTATTACTCCGAATAACTGGAAAATTTATATTTTTGAAAAGGTAAATCCTTGTATCATAAAAACTAACATAGCATGATCCATTCCTACAGAGGCCGGGACAAAAGGGGTTGCCGGTTGCCAGCCGAAGACAAATATTCTCAAACTTGCAATAAAATGTGGACATTACGTAGGTACGTAAAAAAAACTACGTATAGGTTTAAGGAAAGCGGTACTCGCTACACTCGCCCGAATATACCTCATTACGTAGCCTGCTAATTCTGGTTTCCCGCCGAAGACAACTTCTCGAACTTGCAATAAAATGTGGACATTACGTAGGTACGTAAAAAAAAATACGTAAAGGTTTGAGAAAAGCGCTACTCGCTACACTCGCCCGAACATACCTAATTACCTACTACCTACTACTTGATTTCCCGGCAACTGCAGTAATGTACTATTGTTGTAGATTTCTAAGAATGAACTTTTGACAGTTTAGAAATGAGCCTTATATATTATATCACGTTAAGACTATCGGAAAAATGTTTGGTCTTACAGTCATATTAATAAAGATCAATTTAAAATTCAAAAATATGTCAACCTGCTGTCATAAATTCCTACGTGCTTTATAATTTGAAGTCATGAAGCGCAAGTGAGAATAAATCTACTAGTAGTAGAGTGCGCGGGCGCACCGCGACCCGATAAAATGTCGTCGCTTGCGCAATGGTTACTGTTATCCAGCTGTAATTAGAGTAGTTCCCAGGGATATCGGCGATACATCTAGATCAGCGCTAAACAGTTCTATTATTTCACCAGCGTGGCCAATGGAACTTATAGTTTTCTTGAACATGATTGGTAGTTGGCTTTTATCTTAGGGTATTAGTTAGTAATCGGTTTTGACTGCACCCAGATTTTAATACGGCCGCACAAAAAAAAACATTGAACACACTGTTATAAGAGTATTAAGTGACAAACATGAGTAAGTATTAACTTTACTGTAGGTGTAGAAAATGAGACCAAGAGAATATGGGATAATGCTTGCTTGACCAGTGATTGCAGTGAAAATGATGAGTGGGAGTATATTTACCTCAATTTTTCAAAAAAATTACTTACAATTAGGTACTCTACCCCGGTTCTGTAATTAGTAATGGATAATTCGCTAGTTCCGATTTTTGTGTACCTAACCAATGAGATAATTAATAATATTGTGTTAAGAGCTAAGCAATAATTTTTCTTTCAGTGTATAATAGTTCTTGAGTTGATCCGTAGACGGACATTTATCAAGACGAATAGATATAGCGAAATTATAAGGAATCCATAAACAAGACGGAACCCTTAAAACGTTTTTACTGATATTTAGTAGAATATTTGCTAGCACTCACGATCTAATAGTAGCTGGATAGAAAATAACTTGGGAACTTAATAAAACGCATAAAAGGATGTCCTGAAATACGCTTGCAGTTGGCAGCCGGCCAGCTGCGGTCATCTCCTGAATCGCTCTCGGCTGATGTGAATATTTTGACTATGTTAACGCCTCTCTCGGATCTTAAGAGTGAACATACCCATGATGTTTATTTTATTTAGGCATAAAATGATTTGATACGATATTTTTACGTCATCGTTAGAACTTGAACGCTAAAAATACTGTGTGTTTGGAGATTACCGTTGATTTATATTTACGAGTATAACGATATGACCACGAGATCTTTTAAACTACCGCGTACTTATTATACAGAAGAAGTAGAAAGGTAATTTAATATTGTTTTATATTTACAGGTAATTGCAGTGCGATAAAATAAGATGCAGTAATATACAGGTATGTCAGGTAAATAAAACGTATAGCAGAATTTTGGAATCGTGTACCATATGGCCGTTTAAATCAGTGATTATCTATCACTGTTGTATTGTGTCATCATTAGATTGTCCTAGTTATGTTTTATATCCTACAAACTAGATATATTATAGCTATAACTAGTATAATTTATATATTTCGATAATTTATTACCTACTTATTTAAATGTTGTGCATTCAAAGTAAAGATAGATGCATTTAAAGTAGAATTAAGACGTCGCAGTTCAGTGGACTCTGTAGAAACTCAATGCTCTTCGGAACTCATTTTACGGTCCGTGACTGCCCCCTTAGCGATATTACTTAGGCAATCTACTTTCTCATTATAGTGCTTATGGCGTTAAATGAGCCATTATTAATATCTCACCACAAAATATTGTACGGCTTAAAGCTCCAGAGATGACTGAATCAAGAGAGATGCAATTTGGAACGGAATAGCATTCGTTTCAAGATTTTATCGGGTTAATCAATTTGGCTCATTCATCCTTAGTTTAGGGCTGATGTGAAGTACTAGGCAGTATGCAAGTAGGTATAGGTATACTGCCGTAAAAATTGAGGCTGTGATGCAAGCCTTGGGCTTATTGGGTATTCGGTAAAGGTAGTTAGTTTTCCTGTTTTACTCGAGTTGCCAGAAATTCGAAAGAATTGCATACCTACCTCCCTAATAAGTTAACTGCAAAAGTTAATACTTAATAGTAAAAGACAGAAATCGTGAGTTGAACTTAAAAAGCACTCGAGTACAACGAAAAGCTTTTAAGTTCACTTGTTAAGAGCACATAAATAAAGTAACTATTTCTAACAGTATTGTGAGTTGACAAATATAACTGTCTGTATTTAGAACATACTTTCAAACAATTCTATTTCAAAAGGCCAAAGTTCATGTTTGGTAGTGCATGGTTTAGTATCACCAATGGTGATACTATACTCTTTTTGGTTAGGTATTTAAAAAAAGGTAAACGATCTTTCAGTATCTTTTTATTGAAAAATGCATTTAAAAATCCCAACTAGGTACTTAATGAATCAAAATAATGTAAATCCTTATATCCTTGTTATACTATGTATATTTGCTAAAACTTATTTTCTTTAGTTTTCAATAAAAATATACTGCAAGATTGTTTACCTTTTTTTAAATACCTAACCGAACAGAGTATAAATTTCATCTTTCCTTGGTTCCTTGCCTTCTCTGAAAAATCAAGGAATATTCGATATGACAGATTCTAAAGTATGTTCTTGATTAGGAATATATTTTAGAATGACTAGAGTAACTAAATCGGCAAGCAAGTTGTGAAGGAGTTTATTGTTTAAGATTAGAAGAAAACTGAACATGCTCATTAGTAGTCCAGAGACAATGAGTGGAATGATTTATTTTAGATTAAAAGAAGCTGATGGTGTTACGGTGGCCTTGTGTGAAACCGCAGCGAGCGTTGACCCGACCGACTGGATTCCGCGCGTTAACGAATATAGCGTAGATAAACTTAGATAATTTAGCGTGGATAACTAAGTTGTATTTTTGTTTTCAGATTCCTTAATACGTATAATGTATCTTGCTTTACATTTTTGTTTACAGGCTTCGCCACTAGCCATTTCACGTACGTATTCCAAACGTAGACTTCAATTTACATTATTGTAACAAAACATCTTTATGATTTATGTGTGACTTTTAACCTAATGTACCTAATTTGGTACAGAACACTTTTTGATTTTGAAATACAAAGCCTCACTCGTAAATCCCTGACACTGACATCGCACAATACACTTCCTAAGCCCAATTGGGATCATGAGTGCTTCCGACCGGTTCCACCGATGAATATGGATGTTCGCTTCCGTAGGTGTCCGATTACAGTAACGCCGTTGGAAGTTGTTAAGCCGACAACTTGTCAGTGACCCTTCATTCACATCTTAGAACACATCTATTCGGGTGCATATTGACGTGCGCTTTTTCAGTTTAAGTTCCGCTATGTTTAGAACAGAAGTGAATTTAGATACTCTTGAAGTTTATCTTTGTCTTGCGACGTTGATCTTGCTGCTATTCTATATACTAGTCTGTCAAGGGTCTATGTTAAATTGTTGTGTAGTAATGTTTAATTCACTTCAGTGCGGGGGCGGCTACGTAGACCACGTGTGGTCGATCATGTTTTGTTTCGGTGTTCGTCTTTTAAGAAAGTGTTTACTGACAAGCGTTTTGGCCCCTGCAGCGCATATTTTGGATACGCTTTATATCATACGTAGTAGTATCTCATCAATGGTAGCAACAGTGGTAGCTGCTAGTAATATAGAAGTAGGTAATGGTATAGTCGTGGCTTACAACCTTAAGTTACAGAGATATCATGGACCATTAGATGGCGACTGCTGCGAGTTGGAACTAATGTGTACTTAATGCTCGATGCACTTACATGACTGTAATATGTATAGTATATCTCCACTATAATTAGCTTACGACATGACTACTTCAATTGCTTTTGGATTAAGGTAGCTAATAGACTAATATAGTTTAATTTAAACTTAACTTTGTTTAGTTGTTGTTTAAGTTTGTTTTGAACACCCCTATTAGTTGTATCCTCAATCAAATATTAAACTAATCGTATAAATACAACTTATAGTACTTACTAAATCGAATCGAATCAGTACTTAGTTTTATTGCAAATTAATTTCCATTGACATACGAGTATTTCTGTGGACTGGATCCTGTTTCCTAATTTCGTCTATTAAAGGTGTGAAAGGATCATTTTAAACATTTATTTATTCAGACATATTGGATAACATAATCCATTATATCTGTGGTAACCTTTAATTGGCTTGTTTGATAACTAATCTGTATAACCTAGTCTTAGTCATTTTAGCTGTTGGTTTTCAGAATAAAATAAAATAAAATAAATAAGGAATAACATTATGCCAATAGATTTACTAATAACTTATTATAATAATACATAATTGCAAACTTTGCCTAATACAGTGTTAATGACATGGACTGCAAGTCAATATGTTGTAGGTCTTTTACAAATTAGAGAAGCGATGAACTCCAAGTCAGAGGTATTCATGACAGGCCCATCAACGCCTTTTCGCAAGGCGAGGAGTTTCCACGCCCAATTCATTTCTCGCTTATGTGCGTTTGCGCCGGTCCACTGCGCACGGCGCCGGCGCGTACGCGCTGCTCGACCGGCTCAACTGGTGGTGGTGTCATGTTTCGCGCATTGGCTAAATAGGTCCGTCTCTTGGTCTGGTCACGACTTACTTAATTAGTTATAGCTTAATTATTTCTTTAATTACCTATCTACATGGGATTTGTAAGGATAACCTATTTTCGGAACACTGCAATAATACCTATCTAGGTGGTGAAGTAGCTAACTAATATGTTGTTCTCAGACTTTTTTTAGTCGGAGATCTTATAACATTAGGAAAGCCTGACTCATAAAAATAGGTCCTCTGAAGAAAGTTCTAGGAATTAAAATAAACCTTATACGGAAGAAAGGACTACTACTTAAATACTCGTATTAAAAACATGTGTGTGATCTGTTTCGAATTCCGAACCGGTTAGGGTATGCCTAATGACTACTACAAACTACTGTCTAGTATTTGCGATGACAATAAGTACTTATCCAATAAGTTCTAGCAATTGATCGCGGGTCTCATGCTGGCTAAATACTGCGTTTTGACAGAAATAGGTATAGTAGTTAGAACTTTATAATAAAAATAAATAAGTTATAGTCAAGCTGGGTAAGTGAAACATAATATGTTTCTCTTACCCAAGACCGAATTCTTGCGGATTTAATTTGAATTGATTAACTATTTATCCGTATATTAAGCCGTATCCGTATAGGAAGCGATTTAGACCTGGGAACCGGTCGACGAAGCCCCGCTGCGCGGGGCTTCTATTTCTGCTCTAAGGGATAAAAGGTACCTAACGAACCTATCCAGGTTAGAGTAGGAGAGGTACTAATTGGTTATTTTTTAATGCGGGGGGCTCCGCCCCCCGAGCCCCCCTTTTTTGGTTTCGCAAGGATGAGGATGCGTAAACAATTAATTAAAAGTAAGTAGGTCTTTTATTTATCCGGGAAACTACGCTCGAAACCTAACCAATCCAAGTCGGTTTTACCCTGATTTATTACTTGGATTGGTTAGGTTTCGAGGCTAGAACGGATTGAAAAGGGTAAGTAATATAACGTATACGTTTTTGTAGAACATAACCTAACTTACTTTTCTGGCAGTTATATTTATATCGTTATATCAGATGTTAGTATATGTTTTAACTTTTATACCTTTATATTGATATATGAAACGGAATTCGTTAATATGTACGTTAGACTAAACAACGGTATATATTATTAGCGTTATATTATTTTTGTATTATACTATTTGGAAATAGATGTTTAATACATTATACCTAACGTTAGTATACGTTATGAACGTTTGTAAACTGTATTAGTACTAAAAGTGCGTATTCATTATGATACGCACCCAATTCTTGCATAGTAGAGCATACTATATCAAAAACATCACGAATTGTGCGGTTGCAGACGAGTAATGTTCAAGTTTAATTGCTAGGTAGGTACTCTACCGAAAACCGAATATGTTTCACTTAGTGCCCCAATTCGACTGCCTACAACCTACAAGTGACAGAGACTGGTTTGCTCTGTAAGTAGTTCCTGATATCCCACGCTAATGATGCCATTATTTACAGTGCCTAACATTCGACTTTACAATTACTGTACCCCGCGTGTACCTTTATATGAGTACATACACAAACACATTAAGGTACTGTCATATTAGGCCCTTGCCGGTATTTAGTAAATTACAGACTAATATAAAATAAAGCATTCTTCAATCACTATGTAAAATTAATAGTATCATTCGCGGTATTGATATAACTTTTTCATCTGAGGCGGTATCCTTTTAATACCTTTAGGTATGTATACAGGGTTACTTTTTCACCGGTACAATAAATTTTCCCACATAATTAATTGGTATCGATAATAGATTACATTTATCAAATAAAATTGACATTTTTTTTTTCATTTATTATTAATTTATCCTTCATACAAATGCAAAATAATGGGCTTACTAATGATAAGACGTCAACGGGGTGCGGGACGCAGAGGGCGGCGGAAAGGGGTGAGCGACCTGCGCACGAGTTGGCAACATAGCAGTTACCTCAATCTGGGTGACTAGGTCACGGACGGTCAGTCTCACGGTTGACGTAAGTATGTGCGCGCGCGCCGCATCGTTCTACCTTCAGTCGGAAATTGTTCGTACGAAATGGTTCGTAGTTATTTTCTCATTGGGGAAAATACAGTGGCAGCCCAGCGCCTATACGCTGAAGAAAGTGTGCCCCGCCTGGAAAATGCCAGTGTTATAGCTATGGCCTGCCAGGTCAACAGATTTGACCCCGTGTGTCTGTTTTAGTGGGGTGAGGGTAGGCCCAAAATTTAAAAGACTTAAAAAATCTAATAATAAGTGCATTTGATGAACTTAAAAGTGAGAACTACAGACTTGTGTTGGGAAATATCGAAGGAAACATTCAAAAACGGGCAAGAGTGTGTTTAGATAACCACGGCCAACATTTTGAACACTTGCTTAAGTATGTGAATTAATTAATTAGTATGAGAAATGGACTCCATTAATCAGGTATGTTTTTTTTATTCCAATCATTGTGCATAAAGTTGATTTCAAGTGTTTAAATACGCCTCAATGAAGAAAGTTTCTGTCCTTAGTATCACCGCCGCTTTTTTAAGCCGCCATGCCACGTGCGATGACGTTGTAAACAAACAGTTGCCAGTTCGTGTGTTTTGCTAGTTATGTACATTGATAATGCGTAATGCGTCCAATTTTCTTATTAGGTTTGCGGATAAGTTCAAACATCGGTATTTTAGTATTTTTGTTCTAAAGGGGTAGTAACAAAAAATGCTAGTACTCTGTAACTTGGACTACTATTACGTATGTTGATTTTTTGTACTGGTGAAAAAGTAACCCTGTATATTTACATATGGTTATTGTAAACTGTACCCGCAGGCTTTCCGTTTCCGACGATGAACGGTTAACAAGAAATGCAAGCATTCATATCCGGCAAGCTACAATACGGTATTATTACTAGATAGTTAGTCTAGATACTGAGTATTTTCAACGTGTAAGGGCACATCCCTGATCGCATCGTCGGCAATTTTCATCATACAATCAAGTGATCATGAAAGAGCTTCGTAATAAGAAATCGCTAAAGACCCATATCCGAGCACATTTAGTGGTAGCCAGAGACTAACATCAGAAGCCACATTATGGTGCGTTTATGAAGAGCGCGAGGTTACCACACAAATAAAATGTTACTTGTGTATTGCGACGCTCTTAATAGCACTTCTGGCATATGTTTTACACCATTCTATACTACAATATACCATATTCAATCCTAAACCCGAAGGGTTTGTCAATACTTTTAATACACTTAGTAGCACAGTTCGTGAATGTGAACGTAACCGCTATTTCAATTAAGGTGGGTTTACACGTAACGGGCGAATGCTCATTCTATCCCCCACTTAAAGAAATCAACGAATTTCGACGAATAACGTTTTGTGTAACGCACGAATTTCGTAGTGTGGGGATAGAAACATTCGCTCGTTTGGTGTAAACCCAACTTTAAGTAGCAGTCACACTCCCATTCGTATCGGGTCACTAATGTGTGGGGAGTTCTACCTGTGTTATGTGCTTGATCATGTACATGAGGTGATCTGTGGTGAGAGCACACGAGTCGTGATCACAGACAATCGCTTTCTCGAATGTCTAGGTAGATACCGTATGTCATAGATATCACTCCCACGACTCGCTTGATGCGGACATTATGTGAACAAGTACTCGGGTAAGGATTAAGGATTATTAGCAGCTAATTCATTTTTAAGAGCTTGCAATAAAGTTTAGCAAATCGTAGGTATAAGTTGCTTCATGTTGCTAGACCAAAGTTAATATTGCGAATAATCAACATTCATTCATAAAAGCATGTTCACATGTTGGCTTATGTTATGAATTCTGCAGCTGTGGTCCAATTGAACTGATTCTCGCCACTAACTTGATTCTGTTTTATTGGTCTAGATATTGCACAATATCAATTTTATCATTGCTGGAATGTTGTCGATACCTATTTTATAGCCGATTGCATTTAACCTGTGTCATTCTTAGGGTTCCATAGTAAACAAGGAACCCTTATAGTTTCGCCATGTACGTCTATCCGTCTGTCTGTCCGCGTCCGCAGCATAGCTCACTGGGCATTAGAAATCTGCAATTGGGTACAGGTAACTAGGTATATTATATTAATCACGTCGATAAAGTGGTGGAATGAAATTAAGCCAAAACATTTTTTTTCGGTTGTTGTAATTCTATAGTGTGGGGTATCATTGAATAGGTCTCTTATCAATGAATAAGGATCTCAAAATAAAGTTATCTTCGAAAGTCAATATTTTCGGATGTAAATCCAGAATTTTAAAAAAACGCCCCCCCCCCCCCTCTCTGTTTTGATCCAAGGGACAAAAAATACGAAAAAAATCATCAATAGTTAAAATAGGCTTATAGAATACAGTAGGTACTTATATTTAAAATAAAAGTATTTTGAACATAATCGGCTCAGCCGTTTTCAAATAACTAACGGAACCCTATACTGAGCATGGCCCGACATGCTATTGGCCGGTTTTTTTTTCATTCTAGTTCTAGTGTAAATACCTATCCTTGTATATCCAGATGTTCCATAGCCATATTTAAAAAACAATACGAGTATATCGCTGTTAGACCCCTAAATGGTTGAACAATCCCCCGTTAGCGTATATACTAGAAACATGAAACATGTACATAGTAATTAGTACATGACTGTATTATCATGATAACATGACAGTGACCTTGCCGGTATTTAGTGAATTAGATAAGGAATACCATCATAACATAAACTACACTATTATACTGACCTTACTGTGAACACTGAATGACAAATTTAAAAATATACAAATTATCTTTATCATATACCTATATCGCGGAACTCATATATAGGAATTATAAATATTAGATGTCATATACCAAAGAAAAACGACCAAGATCACCTATGTCAAAGGCGCCTAGCCTTGTAAGGGATTGCATATACCCGAGAAATTTGACCGGTGGTTGCTAAGACCGAGTGGCCGAGGGGTACAGGCATCAGCCGCGAAAGCTGAGTACGTGGGTTCGATCCCCACCTCGGACATAGGTGATCTTGGTCGTTTTTCTTTGGTATATGACATCTAATATTTATAATTTATATAGTATTAAGTAGTGTGACTACTGGAGAAAAATTATATAAATCAAAATATTTAGTTAATAAATAATTTGATTTGTATTTCGCAATATGTTCATATATAGGAATTATCTATCCGGGAATAAAACCCGAAGTGTCCATTTTAATTTGTCAAATGTATTGCTTGAATTACCAAATTTTCGGTTTTACCATCAATAGCAACTCCAGTGGCCTATTTCACCATAATTACAAGTGTGACAATTGTAAAATATCACTGTTACCGACGTCACAGGCCTCCGTAGGCAACGGCTACCGCTTACTATTGGACCGTCCATGTGCTTGTTTGCCGCCAACATAAAATTATTACTGATAACGTTATTAAATCGTTAATAAACTACTTTTTATTTTCCGAAACCCGTGACAATTGTCGCAAGGTTCAGCACAATTCTCATTCAATCTTGACATGAGGTTCGGTATATGTCGAAATTTCGCTACAATTGTCATGTTTTTTGTGACAATTGTAATTTTGCTTCGCAAAAAAGTAGTTAAGTAATTACTGCAGATTTATGAAATTTCCTGCACTACATTTTATGTTGGTGGCAAACAAACTCACGGCCCTTCCGATGGTAAACGGTAATTGTAGCCTATAGACGCCCCAGATTGGAGAAACAGTAAATTTACAATTGTAGGAATTTTCAATGTGGTGAAATTGGGGCCTGTTGGCTCTTACGAGTAGTAGTACAATAGTAGACAATGAAATTGGCCGGAAAGCATTTGCTACCCTCGCGAGACAGCACGTCGCAAGGGAGTGCGAAGCACTATAATCTCGTAGTTAGCCTTGTCGCGCCCACGCTGCGTCAAATCGAAGACGTGATGCGCCTGAAGCTGAACATACGAGCATTGGATGAGGCATACTGATAATAGAATTATTGTCTCTAACCTATCAAACAATACTTTCGTATAGAGAAAGAAACTGACTAATTTGTAACCTGTATGACGATTACGTATGTATAAAATCACAAGTTAAGTCAACATTTAAGGTGAAAAGGTTATAAATAACGTTTTGGGGACAAGACAAAGGTTTATTAGTTTGTATCATTTTAAAAATTCTCTTAAATCTGAATCTGATCATGTCTCAAAAAAAATTACGAGAAGACCTCATGGATATAGGATACTATGTCATGAGATTGTCATAATCATGCTAGGACGTACTCAATTGAATAAATGTTCCATCAATTGTATGATGTTGTATCACATTACTTAAAGTAACGACTCTAACGAGGCAATCTAACCGCATTTCTCTGACCGAGCCATGGGAGCGAATCGCGCGCAAATAATTAAGGTTGACACTACACCAACGGCTGAAAACATAGAATTACCAAAGTGTTTACGACCTACCTTCTAGTCAATTGCTAATAAACAGGCTTTCTCATGTCGTTCAATTGGTCATTTAGTTTAGCATTGAGTGTGAAAGTGAGCAGATAAATGACTAGGTTTAGGACTAATAAGTCTGCACAATGATCGTGGGTGGTGCGAAAGTGATTTGAATGGCTGCTATCTCGATCTAAATCTATTGTGCTTTGCTTCCTTGTTTGGTAATTTATTAAAATTAGTGATCTTGATACTCAACCAGGTTTCGTGGCTGGTGGTCTTAATATAACTAGGTACATGTGCCGTGTTGTGTAAATGGAATATAAATAGTTAACGACAAGAAAGCTTCTTTTTTTCATAATTTGTCACCTTAACTGAGAAATCCATATCGTCTCTATTTCGGAAAGGCTATATGTAGTTGGTATAGATAAACAGTGTTGTTATTTTTATCTGTTTATTGTACTTTAATTATAGACAAGATTAAGATATAATATAAAGATAAAATTAATTACAAACTAAAATTAATAAATAAACAATTTACCTATAAAAAGAAATTGCCTTCCAAAAGGTCAGCCTTCGGCGTTAGTTTTATTATTAATTGGGCACACTTGTTTTATTTAAAAAAATTTGTAAAATAATAGAAAAATATGTTTTAAATTTAAAGCAGCAAATATAATAAAGATATCCAATCTGATAAAATAGATTATATCACCTTTATATAGGGTGTCCTAAGTGTCCTTAGGCATTGGACAAAGCCGAAATTAACATAATTATCCGTTAGGAAATTTGAAACCAGCATACGCAGTAGGAGAGGCCTACGTCCAGCAGTGGACTGAGATGGGCTGATGATGATACGCAGCATCAAAACAATTGACATTACGGAGAAATTAAGAGAATTTCATTTTATTACATTGGAACAACATGTATGTGTTAATTTAATAGCTCCTGGGGCAATACTGTCCACATAGAATAGTAAGCGTGAAACCCTCTTAATACGTTGTTTATTAGCTCTAGTAGCTTTGATGTCGTTAAGATGTGACTTTTGAAAAATGTCATCATTGTAAAACCTATTCGAAGTTGCGCTACAATTGCAGTACAGCGACACAACATCAGCTCGTATATGTACAGTAAGTTTCTTTTTGTTGTAGATTATAGGAAAAACGAATTTTCTTTGTTTTGTTTTCATTAAAAACTAGTTAACTATTTCTAAGAAGTCATTCTACGTGAGGCTTCAAAGTTTGTCCAGTGTCTAAGGTCGCCCTATATAAGAATTAAAAGAAATATAACTTCCCATTTGGAAAAAAAAACTTTACCTTATTTTTTATTCGTGTCTCGTCGCGTAAATATGGCTACTGTGACAATTAGCTTGTGTTAAATCCTACAACTATATTATCAGCGTGCGTAAGACACGCAACACTAATGATTCCAATAATTTCCTTGCGGTTTCCACATGACATTACAATAGGCAAATAAATCACTATTTCACCCTGATAGCAATAACCACCACGACAACACTGGTTACTAGACTGAACGACCAACAAGCATACTCAAAACAACATAATTTATCCGACTATCGCACATAAATCCGATTTCCATTTCTGTACCAGCCTTGTACAGTCAAGTTCATGATTATTATCACAGTTTTTCATCTAATTTCTTAAGGTGAAGAAATGTATAGATATTTCTCACGACAACTCCATTGTATCATCGGCATCAGAAAGTGTTCTAATAATTCAAAAATGATTAGTAACCGTAGTTCATAACTTGAGCGTAGATAGCCAGAGAACCTTTACATTTTCTTTTTATTACATGAACAATGTCGAATACAACCCAGAATATCAATGGGTTATTCCCACTTGTTACCACCAACTTGACACCAGTGGTAACAACTGGGAATTTTTTTCCCACCTGTTACCACCAGAGTACTTGGTGGTAACTACTGGGAAAAAGAATTCTCAGTAGTTACCACCAATCACTTTAGTGGTAACTACTGGGAAAAATAAATCCCAGTTGTTACCACCAAGTACTTTACTAGATGTGCTTGTTTTTAATAGAATATACACAAAATACTTTGCCAGTTATTAATAAGGAGCTAATTTTATGAATATTACTTTATTTATAAAATATCTTATTAACCATCGAATTTTACTAAAAATGAATACATTTTGAAAATATTCTTTAAACTTTTTTTAAAAATATGTTGTCAGTATTACCTACTCTGAATCTGAACCAAAAATATTAAGAACTACTGACTTGATTATCACAGGGGCAGGTAAAAAGGGATGACGGGTGACCGGCTCGTAGAAGAGATCAGATAACTTTCATTTTTCATCGTGTTGTTTTAACTGATTACGAATCTCAATCCTTTTTTAAGATTATTATAGATAACTACTACAAGGTTTTAGGTACTTACGCGAAAAATGAAATATTGAAATATTCTTGTTTTGATTTCGTCTTTATTTGTAGTATAACATTTTATAATAATTATAGTCTCTGGAAATAGTTACCATAGTATAACAAAATTTATGGCTACTAGATATCCTATTGCAATAGGACTACTAAATATTAACTTAGTGGTAACTACTGGGAAAAAGAATTCCCAGTAGTTACCACCAATTAGTTTAGTGGTAACAGTTGGGAATTTTAATTCCCAGTTGTTCCCAGTGGTAACAGATGGGAAAAAAATTCCCAGTTGTTACCACTGGTGTCAAATTGGTGGTGGTGAATAACCCATATCAATGAACCGCTGATTACGTAAAGTATAAAAATGCAAAAATATTCCAAATTTTTGGAAATAAGTAGTAGGTAAACTAATCAGAATTTATTTTTCTAATTGTGTAACATTTTATGACAACAATAAAAATAATTAAACGCCTATACGTTTAAATTGTACGTGTATTTAATTTATTCAGTACCTACGCGCGACATGCTTCGGAGATCGAAGAGCCTAGGTCTCCATTAGTCGCGCGGTATGTAGATGTACCCATAAATATACGTGAGTTTAATCGTTTAATTATATTTATAGATGTTATGTGTCATGTAGTTTAAATTCGAGGAATTTATGATATGATAAATAATATAAAACGTTCCTTTTAAGCTACACTATTTTCTTAATTCCTCTTCCTCTAGGTCTTAAGACTCTAAAGGCCGGGCCACACCGTGTGCAGCAAATGTTCGTGTGCGTGGCTTGCAAGCGGTGTGCCATCTACAAGTGAATTTAGACCAAACGAGCATTCGCTCATTCTATCCAGGGGGGTAGAATGAGCGAATGCTCGCGAATGCGTAGAGAGGGCTCTACGAAATTCGTTCGTTACACAAAATGTGATTCGTCGAAATTCGTTGATTTTCTAGAGTGGGGGATAGAATGAGCGAATACTCATCTGGTCTAAATGCACTTTACTATGAAATTTCCTACGCGTACGCCACGCACACGTGCACTTGCTGCACATGCATCCGGTGTGACTCTGCCTTTAAGAGCCAGCCGGAGCGGGCGTTTTTTAATATAAAAATCCGGTCGATCGTTTCCTCTGTCTGGTGTCTGTGGTGATTTTAGAGCAATATTCTAATACAGATTTAGTACCTACTGCTTTGTTTATTTAGGGAATAGATAGAGCCTTTCGAAATTTGTCTAATATAAAGGTAAAATTTATATTATTTCAATATTGTTGAACGTCTGGTTGATGTAACTAGAGACCGAAGAGCTGGCGACTTCCTCGCACAACGCATCAGTATTGCGATACAGCGAGGAAATGCCGCCAGTATCCTCGGTACAATGCCACAAGGGCCAATCTTAGATATAGGTTAGGTTAAGTAGATTAGTTAGATTTAATCTATGTACATAAATATTGTAATTTTATGAATAAATGAATATGTATATAACCTGAAAAAAAAAAAAAAAATTGTTATATTATTATTTAAGTACAAAAATCGAAACAGCGAGACATAAAATATATCCTGAACATGATGCTTCCAAAATTTCGTTACGGTTTCATATGCATATTTGTCGTGGAGGAAATAGTTGAGAACTTATTATTTTTTTATTATTTATTGAATTATTAAAACAGTTGACAAATATTAAAATTATCACAGGCCCTGCAAAACTGTTTAACAGTTTGACTGCAGGATAAAAGTAAATAAGAAAATAAACACATTAACCCATTAACGGCTAGCGATGCCAAATGGCATCACCTTTTAGACATTTAGTCTTTAGCGGCACATTACCTAGATATTGTGAGTAGTGAAGATTTTATACATCAAATCGGCCAAGGAGAAACGTATCTTTTGATTAAACTAGTGAATAGCGAACCAAAGTACATATAATGCAAGTTAAAACGAGTTAAATATCAATGTCAGAAATAATGTGGAAAAATGGACGACGTGTTCAGGTAAATGTTTCATAATTTCGACAATTGTGATTGATATTCATATTTTTTTGCCTTTAATCGAATCAGTACACATTAGAGAACCATTATTTAATGAAATTATTAAATATGCATTCCTTTCGTTTACTTTATGACCAAATCTTTATTGTCGATGCCATATGGCATCTCTAGCCCGATATCGTGTCTTTTTAAATTACCAATTTTTTTTGCGTTTTGTACATTTTGAGATACATATTCGTTCCAGATATGTACCTACTGTATTTTTTTTAATTTATGATATTAATTAATTATTTATTTTGTTTATTTGGAACTGTATTTTGCACGGAGCACTAGCAATATGAAACGAGGAGACGAATTGCGATGAAAATTATTTATTTGTGGAGCCTCCTGATGAACCCAATATTAGTTTTGTCAAAACTAGGGAGGTAAAGACCCGGGGGCTTTAGCCCATAACCTCAGCGGTCGCTAGCTCAATGCCAGATGTGATGTGGACTTGTCATCTGCATCAGTGATGACTATAGGCAAATCGCTTCCATTAGATTCCACACCACCTTCATCATTGAATGTTGTTCCTGGCCGTGAACTAATGACCTTCGACTGGTCACTGAGTTTCTGATGACGTATGATATGATGGTATAGCTCATTATTTGATTTGATACCATGTCATGAGGTTATGCATCGTGTATGCGATGTGCCTACGAGTAATGTAAACGGCCGATCCAGCCTGCAACGCAAGTGCAATGTAAGATGTACGCGAAATATAATTATACATTCCAAGTGTCATTTTTGTTTTACTAAATTGGATGTTTTGTTTGTATTTCTTCAATGAATGCTAGAAATTGACACTATGATATGTATTTAAAAAGACACGGTAGACGGCTAGCGATGCCGTTCGGCATCAGTCAATATCTTTTTTTCTACTAGTTCGATTTTGATTCTGATTTTAAATTTCTATATCTAGGGTACAGTATAATAACATTTATGAAATTCATCAAAATCGGAGACATGAAAAAAATTCAGCCGTTAATGGGTTAACTTAAGTTAGGACGGGCTTGACAGTTACTATGGCAGGCTATGTAATAAATACATTTTTAATTTTTTCTTAAATTTCTGCTTATTTGGTTCAAGACGGATGTCCATTGGCAAACTGTTAAGAGTGTATGGTAAACGCTTTCTGAGAGTTCTGTCACCGTAATAATTATTAACCCGAGGCACTCGCACACAGGTGCGATGCCAATCTCTTCACCGCGATAAATATATCCTTCGACCTGAAAATAGGGTCAACTCCGGCGTGCTCGTAGTACCTACGTCTATTCAAGAATAAAAAATGTTTACCCAAAGGGCAAGAAATAAATTAGCGTTTGGCCATAATACCAACCAGAGGATGAGATTTAGTGCACTGATGAATGACTTTCACTGAAAAAAATATAGTTCAGAAATAACTCAAAACAAGCATAGGTGTAGAATCCAAAAATGTACGTCAACTGTACCTGCTACTTCTTGTTAAATTCAAATGGTAGCTAATCTGCGAGTTTCAATACAACGACACAAATCCCGTGATAGATTCCGACACACAGTATAATAGATGGGGACCTTAACAATATGAAACTCGGACAACGAAGACGTGTGGATAAGGTGTCCGATACTAAAACCTGATTAAAAGACGCTAACATCATTTTATTTAGATAATAATATCATAGTTGACGTCTAACATAACCTTAGTTGTATAATATATGATCAAACGAACTTCTGGAAGCGAAGTTCGATCAATATTATATGAGTCGCTTCATTCGAATATATAATTTACCAGGTAGTCCTTTAAACCTACAAGGCAGGTCGCACGATGTTTAAAGATCTAAAAATCGATAATTCCGATCGAGTTTTGACGTTTAATCGATTCATACGCACAGCACTATTTCACCCTAACCGTCAGCACTCATTCTTTTAGAGATTCAGGACTTACTTGCAAAGCTTTATCTTTTGGGTTTGGGAGGGAGGGTGATTATATATTCGAATGAAGCGACTCATATAATATTGATCGAACTTCGCTTCCAGAAGTTCGTTTGATCATATATTATATTTCTTCGCTTCATTCTTCATATATAATTTACCAGGTAGATGTTTAGAGATAAGCTTTGCAAAGAATCTGTATAGATTCTACATACAGTAATGAGTAAATAAGATATTGTAATGACATTAACAATTCTTTTAATCATCAAGTAGGCAATAGATACAAAATAATTTGTTATACAAATTGTTGTATGTATAGCTTAGAATTATAATTAAATCATTCGGTAATTAGGCACACTGATTCGGCGAAATGATTGGATTGTACGATTGGACGATTGTAATATTTGGCAAAAGTCTGAGAAGCATTTGTCCAGCCGGCAGTCTTCCGGATAACATCGACGGAGAGGCCGGCGGCGGCGGCGGCGGACGTGGCGGCGTGCCGCGCGCTATGAGCGCTGAACACCGCCACGTCCACGCCACTTGCTTTCATCGTTTGTTTTGTCCACCTGCTTAGTGTCTGTGCTGTCGCGGCCCTAAAGGGGCGCTTCACAGTCAACAAGAGGTGTGACACGTTCTCTGGTCTATCCGAATTCGTTACTCGGAGATAATCCTCGAGTGTCGTGGCTGGACAAATTCGAGGGTTTTCTCGAAAGTACGGTAGGTATAGTATCGGTTGTTCTCGGCCAACAGCCGACGTTTTTATAATAGGTATCTTTGATTGCAATATTTATTCCCTCTGCATGTAAACTAATGTTTTCAACTTTGATGAGTGAAAATGTTTGCATACGGTGAGCAGTACATAGGGCAAAGAGAATAATCAACTTTTTTGTAATTTTTTCTCGGCTCAATTCTCCATTAGGATACCAGTTGGATATGTAATTAAGCACTATTTGTGGATCCCAAGTACCGTTGTACTTGGGAAGGCTTGGTTTTAATTTATAAACGCCTTTTAGCAACCGAGTGACACGATCATCTGATCCAACACGGCTACCTAATAAGAGAGACAACGCAGAGCGATGCGAGTTGATTGATCCATATGATGCGCCTTTATTGTACTGTTCACTTAAAAAACATAGCACATTTGTAATTGAGCAATCAAAAATATTAAAATCATTGTCTGCACAGTACTGCCACCATAATTTGAATGAAACATTGTACTGTTTCATTGTGTTGGGCGATAAAGACGCTAACATCAAGTCTAGGGCTGTCTCCGGGACGCTGCGCGCCGCGAAGGACAGCCTGAGAGCACTGCTGCACCCAGGATAAGTGGGTTTCTGTAACAACACGAGACGAGGTGTTCATTTGGCTGGAGCCAAATAATATTAGATGCTACCATTGTTTTCAACAATGGGTACCACGCCTGGCCGGGCCAAAAAGGGAATATTAATATTCCTACAGCTTTGTCTTGTTCAATTTTTTGAAGACATTTAAGAAGCAGTGGAAATGGTGGGAACGCGTAAAAGAAAAAACTTTTCCAATCGAGAGTGAATGCATCTATAAATGTGGATTCTGGATCTCTCCTCCAGGAGACAAAATTTGTACATTTGGCGTTGGCTCGAGAGGCGAAGAGATCAATATTCGGCTGTCCTAGTTGTTCTGTTATCATATTAAATGCTGTATCTGATAGTTCACACTCAGTATCTGGATTGAATCTACGAGATTCTTCGTCTGCTTCATAATTATCTTTAGTATTAATATAAGAAGCAAACAGCCAAATATTTCGCCTCTCGCACCACTGCCAAATCTGTCTGGATAGATCGTTCAGGTGAGGAAATTGGATTCCCCCCATACGATTTATGTAACTTATTGCTGTTGTATTGTCTGCTCGTAATAGTATGGAGCAGTCTTTTTTAGTTGCTGCAAAGCACTTCAGTGCTAAAAATATGGCCATAAGTTCTAAAAAGTTTATATGCAACTCGCGTTCTTCACGTTTCCATGCTCCATGCATCCTTTCAGCATTGCATACAGCACCCCAGCCAGTGAGGGATGCATCGGAGTAGATTTCCAAATCAAAATTATTTGTTACTAAGGAATTACATGCATGTGTTACATTATGTTTCCACCAGTTCAGATCGTCCACAACTATATTAGGAGTTTTGAAATGGTTTTCAAAATCAGAGTATTTTTCTATAGCCAGGTATTTTTGTCGCTCCAAGATTTTTGTATAGATCCAGCCATATCTGACTGCTGGACATGCAGACACTAAAACGCCTATTAGTTGCGCAAACTCTCTAATAGAACACCTAGGCAACGTTAGAAACTTATTAACTAGGTTCAAGATTTTTTGACGTTTGTCATTTGGTAGAAAAATTGTTTGATTTACGGAATCAAACATAAAACCCAAAAACTTGCAAGTTTGTTGTGGGATAAGCGAACTTTTGTCATGGTTAATGACGAAACCGAGGCATTCAAGGAGTTTTAATGTCTCATTCACATTTTCACAGCAATCAGCATAGGTATCTCCGATACATAATATGTCATCTAAGTAGCAGACATTTTTATATCCACAAAAACGTAGATATGAAATAACTTCTTTCATAATTTTGGTGAATGTTCTTGGAGCCACAGATAATCCATACGGTAAGGCATTAAATTCATAAGTAATTCCGTCAAATTGAAACCTCAAATATTTTTTATCTTCATCACGTATTGGGATAAGAAAATATGCCTCTTTGAGATCGATAGTTGCCATATACCCATTTTTAGGTAACAATCTGGTTGCGGTCCTGTGATCTTCCATTTTAAAATGTAATTTAGCTACGAATTTATTTAGGTTTTTTAAATTTAAGATGAATCGTTTCCCACCATTAGGTTTCGGTGCTAAAAATATAGTTGAAATGAATTCATCTTCGGAAGGTTCACATGGACTACAAGCGCCTAAGTCTAACAGGTTTTGAATAGCAATAACCATATCATCTTTTTCCAATTTTGACCAAGATGTTTGAGGTACATAAGGTTGTGATACTTGAGCCTCAAATGGTATAGGAAAACCTAACTTAATCCAATTTAAAATGACGGGATTGCTTGTGATCTTATGCCAGCAGTTATAAAAATGACGTATACGCCCTGCGTGTACCTGAGCTAAGTGCGAGCCGGGGCACGAGTCTTGGCTAAGCCTGCTGCACTCGTCGATGGCTGGGGCGGCGGCAGTCGACGGCCCTGGGTTGCAGGCGTCCTCCTCTGACCTCTGCGCCCCCCCCTGTTCTGCTGAAAGCGAGGGGGCCCGGACCAGTTTCCCGGGTACGTTGCCGACGAGCCTTGCGAGTATTGAGGCCGGGCATTCGTGAACTGTTCTGTTGCCGTGGCTTTTTGAGGTTTGGTGTACTTTTTTATTTGGAGTCCTTGTTTTTCTATAACTTTGGACGCCTTAATTTTCTCTGAAAGCTTAACACCATAAAGAGTCTCGTCTCTTTCGCTCTCCTGTACTATGTTAAGGAAGGGTTTAGCTAACGCATAATTAATAACGCTAGTTCGTGATTGAGAGTCTTGATAGTGTAAGTCGGCCAAAATTCTACAACCGTCACTTAGAATTTTGACGGCTTCGATTTTGTTCTCGCTTGTAAGCAGAACAGTCATAGCTTTACTGATAACCGATATGCCAATACCCAATTGTTGTTGATCAGATTCTTTCCTTTTGTCACGGTTGCGTGACGCCTCTGAAATAGCTGCTGCAACCTCCACGTTCAACTTAGGAGCCTGAAGGAGTTTGCAGTTTTCTGGGATTAAGTTATCCTTTAACAATTTTTCTTTGGCCTCCTTGGGTAATCCTGTTTTGAGTATCGGATCCCAACGCTGAGCCAAACTGTTGTGGATTTTATCACCATACTTTGGAGTGTTCCCCGTTTCTTCACCGAGGGCCAAAAGCAACTCGGGATCCAGATCTGGTTCTGAGGCGCTAGGTTCATCCGGCGGGGCTGCTGATATATCAACATTCTCGGGAACTGGGCCTGAACTTGATTCAGCTACTACCTGCTCACTGTCGAGCGCAACATTCTGTATATCATTGTTGGCGTCACATTCTACGTCTGACGATTTATCTGAAAAGGTAGGTATGTATTTATAAAAACACCGTACCATGCCTAATTAAATATAACCTTCGTGGTAACTCGCGGTTACCCGCCGGCTTTGTTAAACGCGAATTATATCAAGCGTTGTACTTTCGAACATAAAAAAAACCATTTATTGTGCCCATGTGTTAACTCTCGGTTAACCGCTAGGCATGTAAGTATCTATCTGGATACGTTGAAATTGAAAGAGGTACCTAACAGTACCCAAGTCGTTCGTTAGGTATGACGAACTGAACACAACGAAGTTCGAAGTGTTCGAACGTTAGTACTTTTGTTGCAATATATTACGCTACTGTGTTAACTCACGGTTAACCGCTGAGCACTATGTACTTGCTAACGTTACTAGAAAATGTAAAAAATTACTGTCGGCGGCCGACAATTTTCTAGGATAAGTTATTTTTATGAGGGTAGAATAAAAATACAGTGCACTCACTGACCTGAATCAGATGATGTTTCGACGATAATTCTACGTCGTTTTTTCGTTTGCTCCCTTTCCAATTTCTTTAGTATTCGTTTATATCTTTCTATTCTTTCTTCGGACCTATCACGTTTGCGTTTAGGCATTGTTAATTTTTATTACGCTGTGCACGTGCGTACGCTGCCTCGCACGAAAAAAGAATGGGTGCTGACGGTTAGGGTGAAATAGTGCTGTGCGTATGAATCGATTAAACGTCAAAACTCGATCGGAATTATCGATTTTTAGATCTTTAAACATCGTGCGACCTGCCTTGTAGGTTTAAAGGACTACCTGGTAAATTATATATGAAGAATGAAGCGAAGAAATATAATTCACAACATCATGATCAAATAGGCCTTAGAAATAACTTGGAAATAGCCTAGCAATTAAGTTAACTTAAGCTTAATCCGTGTGAGCGATCTCATGATTAGCAAGAATAATTGTGTCAATTACGTCTACAGCGACCGATTCTATCGGGCAATCGGATTGACCATACAAGGGTGTGCCTACGCATTAGATGACATTAAAACGTTAAATGTACTTGTACAATCTTCTTAATATAATATGTGTGAGGAGCGATACAACATTTTTGTTAATTTAAGGTATTTATACTTGTACTATGAGAAGGATATCGGTCATACATTAAATGTGTTTTATACAGATAACATTTTAAAATGGAGAGATTGCTGTACAGTCAATTGTAAAAATATATAGCGAAATAATCTTCTTATAAATATATTACGTAGTTCTTATTACACATAATTAAAGTGCACTGGGACATATTTTTGAGCATTTTTATACACACTTTATTTTGCCGTTGACTGTACGTATACTTGTTAATGATGAAAATACCAAGTACCTAATAATATCAAGCAAGCAAGCGGCAAGGTGTATATCTTGATAACTTCGAATCAAATACAAATAAATCTTTCATAAGAGTTAATCTAAAAATTCGATTATTAGTTAATCAAAAAGTCATTTAGGTACCACGCGTATGAACCTCTGACATAATTTAAATCTAATTATGGTTTCTGTCACATTACTGCGCCGTTTCCTGTTCTGTTTTTTGTGATCTGGTGAAGCACTTGGGGATAGCGTTGTCTTTTATACCGACAGGAATTACCAAATGACTTTCCTATTAGCGAACTAGTAAATAGCTAAATACCTATCTCCGAAGTATGATCTAACTTCTTGGAATGTAGCCAGTTACATAGGAACATCGGACCTCATTATTAATGAATTGTAATTGATAGTTTGCTTTTTTTACCTGTATTCAGTTAAACTTTATAATTATGTCGGAACGAGTAGAAGGAGAATTGTTCAAAGATACTACATGACATTATATCCTTACGCCCGTAATGCACATAATTAAATTACAAAGTCAAAAATGTCAGAATGTTATTGTAACGCAACATAATGCCCTGGAACGGTACAGCATTTCTCCATAACATTAAGGCTAAAGAATAATTAGGTGTATGAATATTTATCGGTGCTCGCGCATAACATTTAACTTTGACACACCTGCGACATCTGTCATGAACGTGGACGCGTGCTGTCGTTTACCGTGCCTGCGAGAGGATGGCATTCTCACCTGCCATTACTTACAGCGGTAAAAAGTAACAACGACAAGGATACAATTGCGCGTGCTTAGCAGATGCTCAATGGTCTGACGTAAAAACTATGTATGTATTTAACGTTGACCAGTTTGAGCTTAAGTACCTATAGTGCTTGGTCGTTGTTTCGGAATATAGAGCTGTACGGTTAGGGCTTCCAAATATTGGAAAGGCATTCGAATATTTCGTTTTTTATTTTGTGATATTCGAATAGTTTTAATAATAACGTACATTGTGTATTTAGGGCGGTAAGTAAGAATTTGCGAACGAGTGTGAAAGTAAAGCCCAAGCCGAAGGCGCGGGCTTTACTTCACACGAGTTCATAATTCTTGTACCGCCCGTGGTACACACAATGTTTTTGATCACACCTGTGATGCAAAAAAGTAATTAAAACAATATATCGACGGCCCCTACGTAAGTTGTCGTAAGTTGAAAATGGTAAGTTTACAGGAGAGCACTTTAAAGTTTGAAATGTGTACGGTAGTCACGTAGTTCAATGGATTGCTTTGAAAATTGGCATAAACAATAACAAAGATACTATCTTTATAGTGATATAATTACTTCTCTGACATATTTCATATTTTTGCCGGAATTGCACTTACGGCAGTATATGACGGAGAAGAGAATCTAAAAATTGTGGTATGTATTACTTACTTCACTTTACGTCGGTGGTCATAAATGGTCATTGATCGTAAGTAATACATACTACAAGATACGTTGGAATTATGCGTGTAAGTTTTGTCGTATCTGTTATTTACAACATTATTTTGCGGACACATTATAAAAACTTTTTGTTAGTTACTATATTATGCCATTTAACAAACAAT
This sequence comes from Thaumatotibia leucotreta, assembly GCA_025490895.1. Lineage (NCBI taxonomy): Eukaryota > Metazoa > Arthropoda > Insecta > Lepidoptera > Tortricidae > Thaumatotibia > Thaumatotibia leucotreta. Next base: position 22,763 of record JALPQI010006022.1, on the reverse strand, counting down.
TTAATAGTATTTTTATGGAACCCTGATGGAATATTTTGAGAAAATTAAGCAGGTGAATAGTTTTTTTTGTATGTTTTATTATGAAAAATTGATCAGGTAAAGTGTTTTTGTACAGTTTTTTGGAAAATGTCGTATTGAATGAAGACGAGACTATGTAGTTGAGTTTGATGTAGCTTCATTGTTTGCGAGTATTGGAAACTATAAAAATAATTAAAGATGTTGTAGCTCGTAACGACTGTGCACATGAAATTCATCGAACATTTCCTGAATAGTTGCTATTCCGTTTGGCAAGGGGAGTATTACTTGCAGATTGAAGCAAAGAGTTCTCTTATAATGTAGTTCTGGTACAGGTCAACATTTTCATGGATAAATTTAAGCAGAGGGCATTCAAGAGTTGTCCGGAAAGGCCGAGATGCTGGTTACAAAATATGGATGACGTTTTTGCTGTAATTCCTGATAGAGTTGTTGATGTGTTACTAACCGATCTTAATGAGATGCATCCCAGAATAAGGTTCACATTTCAGAGAGAGGTGGAGAGGACACTTCGTTTTCTCGATGGGTTAGTAATGCGAGGTCAGAATGATTGTCAGTCACAAAAAATCTATAGAAAGCCTACCTACTAAATGGCTCGTACCATTCTCCCGCAAACCTGATCACAGAACCGTTAGAACTAACGGTTTTGTGATTCACAAAACATGCGAAATTAGTTTATATCGTTTATTCACATCTCATTATTAACCTATCTCATTCCATTCCTGGACACAGGTATCTCCTATTATCTCCAGTTATTTAAATTATTACAAACGTTGCAACATGTCAGACAAGTGTTGGAAAGCTTGGAGAGGAGCAGATGTTGGAGACAAAGCCAGCGTAGAGACAGCTCAGGGACGTTTCGACGTCACCACACAGTACAGAGGGCACCAGCATTTTTGCCACATATTATAAGAGTGACAAATTAAATTGGATGCCTATTACGCCCGAGATTTAGCATTAAGACCATTTTACATATTGTTACCAATATAAGTCCTTTTTGCACATTCCCAAGTACAGGGACCCACTTGGCAACTCGGGCGGTTATGTTATGTGGTACTGTGCGACTTCGGTAAGTTTTATGTAAAGGAACGACATAATGAGTCTACAAGACTCGGAGCACATGTGGAGTGTCCAGGGATATTATAGACAACTCTGCTGTGATGGACCACGCGAAAAATACAAGCACATTGCTTTTCGTAAACACTTTGATAAAGCTAGGCTGCTGGTATAGTATCTAAAGATGCTACCTACCACGGAAAACTCACAGAGCAATGTTTTATCGAGATTGGAGAGCGGGATTGGATGTCACCCTAATTTTAATCGGGCTGGAGGCTGGACTGAGCCAACGGCATGGAAGCCGGTATTCTCCGTGCTAATAATGATAGTTTTGTGGACACAGTGACTTTAGTGTGCTTGTCATCTGTTATGTAGTGTTCGGTGAAACAAACTCGCAGCCAGACATGACATCAGTGCTGGCGCAAGACCACGCTCAACCCGCTCAGCAGTTGATTGCCCACTTTTTATATTTACCGAATATAATATATATGAATTTAATCGTTTAATTATAATTTTGTGTATTTAGTAACATAAAAACTGTCTGTCATTCAGCATTAGGAACGTAACTTTGAAGTTATAATAATTATAGACATTATAGACAATATAGACATGGGAGATTAATGACTTCTACTCTCACAGTGCATATATATAAAAAGACAATAAATCAATTAATAAAAATGCCTTCAGCTTAAACTTAATCATATGAGATCAATGTTATGTTTTCTTCGCCGTAATTATAATCTTAAAGATCAGACATATCGCTTTCATGATTAAATACTGTAGCTGTTGGCAGTTTAATTCATGCAGTCAGCAGTCAAGTCATCGATCTGCAGACGATGATTTAGACTGATGACTAATTTAATTAACCTTTTGGACGCCAACGACTGATATATTGGCACCGCTGGTTCAACGTCAAGGACCGATGTATAAGTCTTGGTCCACAGAGCAATATATACCTACAAGCATGTGCGTAAAATTCAATTTAAACTTTGACGTTTTGTTGACTTGGCGTCTGAGAGACAGTTTTGGTATTTGATATGGCGTCAAAAAGGTTAATAATGTAAGTGATGTGACTGTTTTGTCTTCGTCAGTATCACAAAAAATACCGTTTTATTACAATGGAGTCTGCATTTCTTTATAGTTTGGTTCAAAAGGAAGCCTCAAACCTGTAAAATGAGAAAAAATATTGAAATATGCCAACATTATATTTGTAAATTGTAGTAACTCTGTTTTTGATCCGGCGCATACTGTCTTAAATATTACTTACGATAGAAATTGAAAAACATTTTCCGACGAAAAATGTCTCAAGTACACATGCGACATAAAAAAAATTATAGAATCCAACGTAAATAGTAGTATGTTGAACATAAGACAGAACACCGATCTTAAACTCCGAAGTAAGTTGTGGTAAGTGATAACATACTACAGTATTCGCCGGTATTATAAAAAAAAGTCAACATCGATATTAATGAATTTGTACCTGATTTCTGACTGAAATAGTACAGGTTGCCATGTTTGCTTAGCTGTTTTAAATAACTTTTATATCCGACGCTTCTTTTATTTCATCTCGAACTACCTTTTATTCTCATTCCGACGGCTGTTTCGAAAATTAATTTTGGTCTTGTAGTTAGTTTGAGCTTATTCCCAATACGGTTTTTACTTTTATCGAATAAAATAGGTAAACGACTCCTATTTTTGTCTCATCTAGTTGCTAGTTTTTGGTAAAAAACGATCACTGACGAAAAACCTCTGCTCCGCCGCGTATAAGATCGTAACTGGCACTTACGCTGCGCGAGCGCGGGTGGCCGCCCCACATAAACTGTCGTATGTAAACTTACTACAGTATACGACGGTGCTTTTTTAAGTTACGACAGTTTTCGGGTGTCAAAAACCTATTTGTAATAGGTTTTTTTAATTTTTTCTTCGTGTAACGGAAACATCCATAATAGATATGATGTTTTATGAAATAAAAAAAAAATCCCAAATTTCGAGTTACGACAACTTACGTAGGGGCCGTCGATATTTTCACTAAACTACTCTAAAATGGTCTAAATCAGGGATGACTTAATTTCATCATTTTCATAAAAGAAATCTCGGCGCGGCGCGCGGCGTGCGCCGGACCGCGCTAGTGCGACGTAATGTTGTATGAAAATCCTCAACGGCCTACTAGGACGTAATGACGCACCTACGGCCCGCATCACCGCAGCGTATTGGCGCACTTACGGAACAGGTGTGATAAAAAAAGTTTTAATTGTGCACGCTTGAGCCCCATGAACCTAAAGTCCATAAATCGCTTTCTAATGCAATAATGTAAACTGAAACGAGCCGAATATGCAAATATATTATTCGAATTAGAAGCCCTAGGTACAAAATTATTACGTGATTACTTCCTAGGCTTATTTTTTTATTTGATGTGTTTTACCGATGTTTCTAGTACTTAACTATATACGTTTCTCATCTCGTTAAGCCCCAAGTATAATTACGTAGTTCATCGGCGCAAAATCGTATCAGAAACAAATTGCCTACTGCTTCTAGCCGCTATCGCTCTATGCGCCAGTATTACCTGTGGGTTTCTTTCTCCGCACCGCATAGCAAAACTATGGCATGAGATGTCGTCCTCCGTATTTTCTGAATACCTTCGAACCTTGAAGATGAAGAAAGTACCCTCTCCCCACCTAAAAGGCCCGAAACGGCACACGAGTAGGTATGTGACGACGCTGGTGCTGCGGGTAGGTGTCCTTTGAAAATATTTCAGCATAGAAATAATATTCGGAGAGCTGAAGTAACATGCGGCTTTAGTAAAATGTTAAGTGTTAACCATTACTCAGAGAAAATGCTCATTCTCACAAAATGTGAACTCTACATACCTATATATTTTCGTAAAACATTTATAATAAGTATCCACCTAATTTTAAACCGTATAAACCAAAAAGTTTATTATAATGTTAAAAAAAATCTGTCTTGGGAGTAAAATTAGTTTTTTTTCTCAACAGTTTCTACGGATTACATATCGAATCCATTATTCTATGAATCATCTGTACTATTACTAATGAGGTACGTGATTTGTTTAGTTAACCTTCTGTTTAATTGCTCAACCATTACGCAACGATTATAAAACAAATATTTAAAGATCGATTAAAGATAACTCCGCGGTTTCATTGCACATGGGAACTTTCTTCGGAAAACATCACTCGTATCAAGTGTCATCTCTTCAATCAATTTGTATTAAAACCAATTTAATATGTACAGTGCTTCAATGAAATAAATGCTAACTTACACTCTATTTACATAGTAATAAGTTATGAGCTTTTCAGTGTGGTTGGTTCATCCGCAAAACTTATCATTGTTAGCAAGACGGCTGTCATATGTGCTCGCATGAACTGTCACTTTCGTGATCACATAGCTAACTGACACGCAGGTAAACGATACGTATTTTGAAAGTAGCATTGTCCCCTTTGATAGTCATTTGTTATTTGATAGTAAATAAATAGAGGAAATGTGGGTACTGTTGTGGTGGACTGATAATATTATGTAACTTGTAAGGCCAAGAAAGGAGGGCTTTTGAAAATGTTACCATCATAAGCAAAAAAGTGGGAATGTAATTTTATATTTTTTATAAAACGAACTTTAAAAAGGCTTTTTAATATTGGTAATTACTAGGGTTAGGAATTTTGGTGGCATTAGGTGGACAGAGAACAGTGGAGTCGTTGTTTGTTTTTTTTTATGATTGATTGAATAATTGATTAATCAGATATAATAAATAAATAATATATTCATTTAAACAGGGTTTCGCCAATTTTAAGTATTAAATAATTTCATCTTTAATGTTTGACTACCTATGAATTAAAGTTCAATCATTCTTGGTAATATAGCTCATGATTATTATATAATATTTACGGTCTTCGAGGGAACTAGAACCTTAAAAATTAAATAAATATTTTTTCCCTTAAACCAACATTTTTATTTGAAAATTAATATTCTTCTGGTTTCTCAAAAATAAAATTCATGTTATTCATTTAAATTCCTTGATAAATCTAGCTTGGTATGAACACTATTTCGTTATTATTTTATAAGTTAATCATTTATTCAAGTTAAAAATGTTTGTAACATCGACTCCACTGCTCTATGTTCAATAAATGCCACCAAAATCCTAACCCTAGTAATTACTATTCTTTTTCCTAGTTATTTCGTTCTATTCAATCGTGTGCTCTAAAAGGTCAGCTTAAATTACATGGAAACAAAATTGATACCAATTAAAACCTCACAGATCGCGGTATTCCAAGAAACAGGCCACTCTGAAAATGTCAATTTCATGCTTTTACTGGCTGCAGCAAAATGAATCGAATTCACATAAATGTTCGCGAGAATTTTCCCCATTAAAACGTCAAGGAACACAAAAGGCTAGTCACACGCAAATCCATTTTATTACCTAAATAAATTCGAGTGGAAAGTAGGAGATGCGCCGATGGGAATGGGACGGGCCATTATCTGACGCTTCACTACTCCTCACCCTTTGCAGAGTCACTGCTATTTTAGGAACGGAATGCAGATTCAGACGTCGCGGCTGCACTACAACTGGAAATTTATGGAATTATTAAGACCGGTCGGTCTATTTTTGGATAAAAATTGGACATTGAAATTAATTATAAATTGCAATTTATTGATCTAGGCATTCGACTACCTACTTTAAAGAAAAAAGGTTTTCAAATGTGTAAATTTTATCACAATTAGCGAATTAAGTATGCAAGCACGTCTGATCCATTAGCAAACAAAGAAAGATATATCCACAGATATTATCTAAGGAAACAAACGTTGTATAACATTTTCCTCTTTTCTAAAAAAGACTCGAGGAAACGGAAATTCTACGCCAATGTCTCTTGTCCATTCGACTAACCTAGTTAAATCCGCCTAATTGGTAGTGATGAAAACGAAGGAAGTCATCACTGATTCGTGTTACCCATGTTTCATTTTCTTTCAAAGGAATATTTTTATTTATATAGATATTAATTAGAGCGTCATGTCTCGTTTCATGCCTTTTTAACTCAAACTAGTTGAAGATGGATGCCTCCATTTCCATTATAATGTCTTTGAAATTCAAAATGATTCATCTAATCGATAGCTTGTTTGTTTTGATCGAATAAGCGCATAATTTCTCGAATCGACTGAATTATATAACAAGCGTCATATGATTGATAGTTTTTCAAACGTGCGTTTGCAATTTCACTTACTTTCGTAATCTCGTTATTAAACAAAGCAGCATCGGAACTATAAATTATAATATTCAATCGTGTAAAAGGAATGTTACTTCGAAACATGTAATAGGTTAATCGTATTTCTCAGTTTGACCCTAGGATAGAGAAGATAATTTATTTCACGGAACGGACGTCAATCAATGTGAGAGAATACGGATTGACGGAGTTTGCAGCGGATCGGGTTGCAACAGGAAAGCTTGTATCTTTATTTTGGCTGTTACGAAATCTCTGGACGTAAATTAGAGTTGTTCATTTCGTTTACCGATATCTGAAATATTAGATTGCTAGGAATCACAAAACCAGCCATTCATGTTGATCCAAAAATGTTTGCAAAGCACAGTTGCTGCAAAAGCACAAAAGATTCTGGACATAATTTTTTTGCTAACTAGTTAACGATAGAGTAAACGATAGAGCTTTCCCACGTAAAGAAAGTCTTTCTGACAAGACACTGCCGTTTTCCCGCATTTATTTATGGAACCTCTTTGATAAACATAACACGTAGCGCAGGAGAAGCGGTCTCAATTACGGCGCGACTTTTGATGCAGGCCTTTCAAAGAACCTAAGATTTATTATAGACACTCGTCACCAGAGACTTATGGCCAAAACAGTCTAAGTCACGATCATTGAATACAGCATCGTAAGTGTGCTCTGATGTGTTGATACTGCTTAGTTTGGACATGCCAAGCTTAACCACACTGCAACTGTTTTATGTCTTCCGCATTCCTAAATTGATTCTATTTCGGGTTTTATTTCCTTTATGGACCGCTGTGATCGGTCATCTTTCATATGATGAAATTTATTGCTTCCTGAAACTGAAGTATTCGTTACTTTGCACTCAAACCCGTTGATAAGCTTTTATATTTCTCTATAGATTTATTGCATTTTGATTTTGTCGACTTTTTCATTGCATAACTTTCTTTAAATTAGTTTATTCAAATAACATCCATGTTTTAAATAATAATGCAGGCTTTTAGCTATAAAAACAATCGCGTTGCTATTTTTTACTTTTCGAAAACAGCGTCAGAGTGCAAAGCAAAAAACAGCGTGAGAGTTTAAAGCAACCGTTTTAATTATATTTTGATAAGTGTAATAAAAATAGCCAGTGAATTTCTATTACTTGCATCTATATACTTAACTTAACGGGAAGGACGGGAAAGTGGCTGGGATAATTTGTCATGCAGGTGTATGAATATTACATATTTACGATATCTATCAAATAATTTAGTATCAAAACTAATAGGCTTTTATGAGGACCTAAACTTACTTATGAGTAAGGTATTTAACTGACAACATGTAATTTTAGTTATTTAAAGTTACCTAGTTTGGTTATATTAAAACGATCCCAATAATTTCTTTCCTTTAGTACCACGTCACATCACATACTTTTAATTGAATATGTTTAAATAAGCATGACCTAAATAATTGTACAGTGATGTCTGTAAATGGCTAGTGATTGTATCGGCAGTAACACTTGTCTATATACCGAGGAAGGTACGGTTATACTAATCGCGGGAGATTGTACGGTTTGATGCTTAGTTATCGGCTTCTGTACTCCTTACTAAGTTATCAACACGTACAAAGAGCTCAAAGGAATATCTGTGAAAGTTAATAACCAAAGTTACTTATGTTTAAATATGTCTGTCTTGTGCCTAAATAAATGCGTTCGCTGTCAATCAATACGGGCCAGGTGAATTTTTCATAAAAAAGTCTGAAAATATACAATTTTGTAAATTGTTTTTAAAACATTTATAGTACCTACAAATGGAACCGTTTTTAACGTCAGATTAATTGGTTGATTTCAAGTTGGAATTTCCCTGAATTTTTCACCCAATCCAAGAAGCATGGAACGTTCTAAATTTTTGTCTCTATAAACCAATTAACGACAATTTCAATGTTTTTGAATTCAATGATAAATTTAGAGAAATGCCAATACAACCTAATTTATAAAATATTGTACCTCTACTAGATATTAAGAAAAAATAATTAAAATTAGCATGTTTGCATCATTTTCTATAAAAATTCCACCTGACCCGTATTGATTGACCGAGAGTGTAGGTATATTATATTGATAAATTACAATTAGAAATTAAACTCCAACAACGCTACAGTATTCCTAATTTTTTTGGCTTACTACTCCTATAATGGACAGAAGTGTTTTGTTTCTAATCACACGTTTCTTTTTTCCCTGAAATTTTACTTACTTTGCTATCAAAACGTTTTTGTTTCTTCGTTTATGTCTATATCTAATGTTTGTTAACGGATACTGAATCTTCGGAAACAGTATTCCTATTAAATACTTGTGTATTAGTTCTTTCTTACTAGCACCTCAATACGTAGACAGTCAAGAGGAACATCGCAGGAATCACGCTTAGTGAGAATATTTCACACGCTAAAAGTAGTGATCTACGATCGATCACACTGTAGATTCGACTCAAGGTTTAATATTCTTGATGCGAAAGCCATAAAACGGTCAATTGTCCAACTATCCCTGTGTAGTTGAAGATAATTTATAGCAAAAGCACAACTTTCGCGACGTTATCAACCGACCGATCGGACAACTAGTCGTATTTAGCCGATATATCCCTACAAGGAGCCATTTAAGAGACCGCTTTGTGGTGTTTACATTTAATGTTTTAATTAAGATATAATCATATATTTTATAGCTTATCTAATAAATGTTTTGTTTTGTTATCGATAATATTTTAAGATTTTTAATATGATTTTAAATGGGACATTAACCACGTTTTGTTGTAACTACTTAGGTCCCGATATTTCGGCACTTTTGCAAATGCCATCTTCACGGATAACTACCGCGAGTTTTAGTTGCTCTCTAGATATATTCATACCTAGCTATCTACCCTCTTTCTATCTATATATATAAAAGAAGAAGCTCCCTTATAAAGATGCACGCACAGCCTAAACCCCTGGTCCTATAGACTCCAAATTTAGCACGTAGGTTCCTTTTATGGTGTAGACGAGCACTAAGAAAGGATTTTTCAAAATTCACCTTCTAAGGGGTTGAAATGGGGGTCCAAAGTATGTATGGCGAAATAAGATTGGTTGAACTATTTTATCCAAAATTTCGCAAGAGTATTCTTTAAAGTAATTGAGTAAAGGTATGCTTAAGGTTTTTTAAAAATTCAACCCCTGAAAAAGGTAAAAAGGGTGACAAAGTGAAAAAATCAAGATGGGTATCGTTTTTATAGTTTATCGAGTCGTAGATCACTAAAACAATCACGATTTTAACGCGGCGGACGTGAAATACTATGTACACGGTTATGGTGTGATGGTGATGGGGTAAAATTCGAAAAATATCAATATAATTTTATTATTTATTTATATTTATGTTCATTTCTGGTTCTAGAGATTCCAAATTTAGCGCGTAGGTTTCTTTGAGGATGTAGGGGTGCTCTAAAAAGGTTAAGTCGAAATCCACTCCCTAGAGGGTGCAATGGGGGTCCAAAGTTAGTATGGCGAAACAAGATTAGTTGGACTATTTTGTCCGAAACTTCCTAGGAGTATTCTTCAAAGTAATAAAGACATGTTTGCAGGTTTTTTGAAAATTTAACCCCTGAAAAAGGTAAAAACGGTGAGGAAGTGAAAAAATCAAGTTGGGTATCGTTTCTATGGTTTATCGGGACGTAGATCACAAAAACGATTTTAAAATTTAACGCGGCAGACGTGAAATACTATGTACACGGTTATGGTGTGATGGGGTAAAATTCGAAAAATATCAATATAATTTTATTATTTATGTTCATTTCTGGTTCCAGAGATTCCAAATATAGCGCGTAGGTTTCTTTGAAGGTGTAGGGGCGCTCTAAAAAAGGTTAAGTCAAAATCCACTCATTAGAGGGTGCAATGAGTCTAAAGTTTGTAGGGGAAACTTGACTATTTAAACTGTTTTATCCGAAACTTCACAGGAGTATTCCCAAACATAAATGACTAAAGACATGTTTTAGGGTTTTTGAGAATTGAACTCTTGAAAGTGGTAAAAAGGTTAAACAGTAAAAAAACAACATGGTTATCGTTTCTATAGTCTACTATCGTGTCGCTGTACCGAGGTGTGCGTGAAATACCATCTTCTCTGTTATGGTCTCATGGGCTTGCGGGTTATGACAGGGGTATCGTTTTAGTGTTTATTTCTGATAAAAAAATCTAAATATAGCATGTTAACCAACGTTAATAACCTTTTAAGTTTTCCCGAGTTTTCATGCGATAGTAATCAAAAGTACATATATCTGTGTATCCAAGGTGTTTTTTATAAAGTCAAAACAGTCGTCACCATAAATTTCGACATTTTTGATCCAATGGTGTAAATCGATGTATCGGGATCCCAGAGGTTCTTAACAAACTGCAAAAAAGGCTGCCTATTCAATTTCCGTTTCGATATTGTCCGTCATAAAAATCGGTGGTAATCTGAAGTTCTGACTGATCTGTTCATCATAATGAAGCAGAAGTCAAATTTGCAAGAAACGGTAACAATATTGAGTTACTTCAAATGTTAATCAGCTCGCCTAATTATGGTCATCTTTGTAAGGCCTGGGAAACGACAAATGATAGTTTTTATCATCAAAACACAACAATCACCTATATGAGTGTGTATGTAAACTTTTAAAGATAAAAAACATTTGTCAGTTACCAGATGGTAAAGATGACCATAATATGATAGCGGATTTTGATAATAATATATATCTGAAATGTCAAAGCGTTTCAAGTAATGAATTTGAGGTCAAATTTGCACAAAATGATCGGCACCTTGAATTTATTTAGTTAGAATCCGACCTTAATAAAAATCGGTATCTTAGGATCCAAGGGGGTTTTTACAAAAAGTGAGAAGCTATCACATCTAAAATTTCTAGAACTTTGATTTAATATTGATAAAAATCGATACCTACCGAGAAGATGAAAAGTTCTTCATATGGAATTTGAAGTCAAAATTGCAAAAATGATTCGCCGTCATTATAGCCATCATCATATTAGTTTAATACGACCGTGATAAAAATTTATAGAACGCGGCCGAACCGCGGGTAAAAGCACCATCCGCCACACTTAAATCGGTTAAGGCAAACGCGAGATAATCGCGGGAAACATTAACATGCAGTGAATAGATATTAGAACGCGGGCGAAGCCGCGGGTAACTGCTAGTGTCAGTATATTCGATCTGTATCACTGTCACTACTACCGTCCGTATTTCTACTTAAAACTCGATCAGTGTGCCTACCATGTGCTGCCGTGGCGTTATTAACGCGCATTTACTTTCTGTATCCGGCTCGCTCACGACGACGTAGATGTGAGTACGAGCCGCGGCAGCTCATGGTACGGACGGCTACAGCTAGATGACACAAGACACTATCAACTCAAGTGTTATTGGGAGCAATCATTTTTTGATTATTTAATAATTGATAATTAATTAAATAGTAGATTGTGTCACAAGGGATCAAAATGGTATATTTCCGGCGTGGGCGTATGTTGAATCCTGAATGGAGCGACGGATTCCACAACTGATTCCCGACTGTAGGGAGGGATTCTTAAGTGGAATACTGAGCGTAATGAAGGATTCAAGCGTTTACGATCAAGACGAACTGATTTTGATACCGTGTGATACATACTGCTTTTCACACCACCTATGAGAAAAATAAAAGATATATCACATATGTAATATGTATGCAAATAAATTGTTATCAATTATGAACGCGAACTGTTTATTTTCATATTTCATTGTAATTTTTTAGGCTTGCAATAGAAAGTCCTTGAACAGAAAAGTGCCACTTTGATCCCTCCCAGCAAGGAAGAAAAGGCCCCGGATTCGAATAGGTGGTGTGAAAAAATACTTCTTATTGAATATACTTAGTCTTATACGCCGACCCTCGACAATTGAAATCTAACATAATAATATGTGCAAATTATAATGGCCGCTTTCCTAAAATAATGTCAAAAAAATTAAAGGAAGTTTAGCGTAGTATGGCAAGTTAAATGGTTGAGTGCGCATTAACCATTAATCTTCTTCGATTTTAGATAATTCCATAGTTGCGCTGGAAAGCGGACTAACTGGCATGTTAGCTATCCCCGGGCCCCGATTGCTACAGATAAGGGGCATTGTTGAGTCCAATACGTTTTCCACCTATCTAGGTGGAATATAGAGATCTAGTCTAATACTCTAATACGCATATCTAATACATATAATATCTACCTACTGATTGGTCTTGACAATGATTATATTAATTTTCATTTGTTTCTTTCTTCACATTTTCACTCACATTATTTGTGTATTTTGTCTTAAGTAAAATTGACGGAAAGTCAATGAAAGGACGGTGATCATTTTTGATCATGACCATCCCATTCGGCACCCGGTCATTTTGGAAACTTTATTTTTTTCGCACTTAATTAATTATGCAACAGTCCCAGGTTTAGGTGTAAGACAATCACTTGTAGTTAATAACAGTTGTTGTCAAAACATACTTGAATTTCGTTGTGTGTAAATCCCACAACCCTCAGTCTGAATGAATGGAAATCCTTTATAGTTTATAACCGCTTTATTAAACCGTCGTGTAAAACCCGCTCTATTATTTGTGGTCAGATGTATGATTATAACTTATGACAATTTTCAACCGACCTCAAAAAAAACGAGGAGGTTCTCAATTCGACTGTAAGTTGTTTTTGTTACCTGCGGATTTCTGGCTAGATGAACTGATTTTGCTAAAGCTGATGCTTGCCGATTGATCCAATTTTAATTTGGTCCAGTTCTGACATTGGCATCCATGAGAAAACCATATAAGTAATAAATTTGCATTAAGCACGTGCACGATAAATTAACTAACTCAATAGGTTTCGAGGTTCTGCCTTTTCTCCGAACTTTTTTTGCCCGAATTTCATATGCCAACGAACATTTCGTCGATGGTTCACTTTAACAATGACAACCAACTATTAACAAATTTTTGTATGGCAACGTTTCATTTGGCAAATAATGACACAATGCTTTTTTTATTGGTAATAATTAGTTGACTAAATAAGTATATACATTATTATACATTATATCAACTAACAACCTAAGCACGATGTTTACAATTGAGGGTAAAGTCAGAAGGGTAGTGTGGACAATGCTTGTTTTGAATACCTACTAGGGCTCTCGGTCGTGTCCGGGTTTCGTGTACCCGTTTCCGTGTACCCGTTTCTTTGCTACCGGGAAACGGGTTTCTTACCCGTTGGAAACGTTTAATTAGGAACCGTGTAATTAAGACACGGATACCCGAGTACCTGTGTCTGATCCGCCCTCAATGTGTAGTGGCAGTGGCAATCTAAAGTATAGGTACGATTTTATATTTGAACAAAGTATTGAACCGCATTTAACCTGCAACGAAGAAAATTTCTAGCTGCGTAATTCGTAAAAAACTGCGAATTTTTCGGTAGGTATTTTTTTGTTTCAGACTTTTTACTAATAAAAACATAGGTTTTTCGAATATTCAATTGTAATGGATCCGCAAGACTCAAGCTTGGAAAAGTTTCTAAGTAGATCCACGGACCCGCGCTTGGAAACGTTTCTTGGCGTTTCGTGTCGTTCGGGTTCTTAGTACCGCCGGTGCTAAGGATTCGTGTACACGTGTCTGCGGGTAACACGGATACCGGTAGCCCTAATACCTACCAATACTTTCTAAACGTTGAAATAATTATTAATTACTTACACAAAATAACATATTTTCTGCCTTTGTACAACCCATTTCTCATTAAAAATCACAATAAGACTTCATTCTTGCAATCAATCACAATTATTATGAAGATACCATTACTGTTTCGGATACACGTGGGTTTGTTGCCATTTCATATCGCGATTTAATAACAATCGCCACCCATACTGCAGGTATTGCGATGATAGTCGATTCAATACGACCTTGGCCTAGACAACTGAGGCTAGTAAGGCTCAAGAGTCGGAATGCTAAAGCAAATGTAGGTAAGAAGGCAAAGTAAAAGAATATTTCGAAATCTTATTTAAACAAATCTTGTTTGACGACGTTGCGACAGCGTTGATAATGCAACCGTTATCACTATTTCATGTTTTTACTTTTGGGAAAGATTACACGTTTTATATATTTTTTTATTCAATACCCAATATTGTACATATGTATGAAGTTTAACTAACTTTTATGTAAAAATTTAAATGATACGTTACATTATGTTTTTGCAGTGTAAATATCACACGCCTATCAAGACGTTCATACATATTTTTATCCTAGGTCCACATACTAGACCTACTAGACCACATCGAGCACGTTTGTATATATCCAATTTTAGTTATTCGTAATTCAACCAATTAGTTGACAGCCAAACAAAACTCAATACTAGTGAAGTTAAATATCGTATCTCGGTTTTCATTCAGAGCAAACAATACATAATCGCTAAGAGCTGCGACAGTTTTGCTAGTGAGTTTTGGTTGTTAACCGACGATATGACATGAGGACACTCATAAACTGGTCTGCCCACATGATGTTATGTATTAAACCTCCATACTCAAGTATTGATTCTTGCAGAACCGGTACTTGTACCGATTAGTAATTTGTCGTCGATTGTTTCAATTATGCTTATTGCAAAAGTTATACGGGCGGTAAAGGCATTGCTGCAAAGTATTGCGGGCTGTCTCTTCATGAGTTTGACATTATGATTATGACAAACAATGAGGCAGATTCGTTACGGTTTACGACATGGTGTTCACTCATGGTTGCACAAGCAATCTCTGATAAGTGCTTGTATTTTCTAAGATAAGGCTGTGTGTGCTATGGTCGTGAAATACTTATATGCGATAAAATATTTCTTAGGAAGTAAACAGTTTTAAATCATCAGTAAGTAAGTAGGTACTGATTGGTAATTTAAACATTTTGCTACATGTGGCTGGCCTGACCCGGTACATTTCTTCAGCTCCTAGTAACTACGCGTTGGCTACTAAAGTTCCATATAAAAATTATAAAAAAGTTAGTCACTTGTACAACTGGATAACCTTGCACAGCGGTCGCCGATCTATCAGGTTCTATAACCCTACTTTGTAGGTGGTTGTGTCAGCCGCATTTGGCTGGTCTTCTTCCTATGACTTGTTGTGTATTTTTATTTTGAACTTATAGTATTGTTTAAGTTAGTTTAGTTTAAAGTTATGTACCTAATAGTTTTAATGTATATTTAGACATGTAGATATTTGAATTAAAGAGTATTGATCCAGTATATAGAATATTAGAATATTATAGTTGCATATATTTATATACCTAAACGATTTATAAATCGAGGACGTATTCATTCAGCCAATAAGTACCTACATTATTTCCCCGTCAAAAGATGCGTTTTATCAGAAACTGTACCTAGGTAGACAGAAGCCTACTTATGTTTTTGTGGTCAAACATTCTCGGTCCATACAACGATCGCTGAATGACGTACCTTTTTGTGGCCATTGTTTAATGCAATATGGTCTGCAAATTGAAACAAAAACTTAGTGCCTACTTGAAATAAATTGACTGCAAAATAAGGTTAAAACAGCTATAAGTAGTTGCATAGTATGTACTTCGTGTATAATTTTATAATAGGACAGAAATAATGACCACCTGCGTGTCGACCTTAACCAATGACTAATTATCTTTTCGAGTTTTGTTGAATGCGGTGTTTGTGAATTTTGCAAATACGTATAGGGAAGAGACAGGTGGCAATTATGTTACAGGCATTTAGAGACAATACACATTTAAAGAGGATGCACCGCGTTGACAACGGGGCCGCCACCTGTCGTCCTATTGGTTTTTTTTCCGCTAGCACAGGGAATCGTCCTTAGGGTGAGCAACGCGCATAATATTATTATGACACCTCTGGAGTTGCAGCCTACGTTACAGTAGCTGCATACCTATCGGTGACACGACATTAATGGTTGTTAACTAACTCAAATGCCTGCTTATGCTCTGTGTACGCTACCGTAGTTACTATTTCGCCATAATCATAATATGATAAAGATTAAAAAAAACTATGGATATAATTAATATAATTATCACCATTTATGTTTCTAATTGCAACTACTCAAAAATGGTTTGATCATATTTTTGATTCAGGTTTCAGAAGTTAGAGAAGCATCGGAGACACAATGTTTTGAACTCCCGAAACCCGAATCTATCCAACGATGCCGCACACTGTTCACTATACGATAGCAGCGAAAATAAAAAAGAATTCTAGCTTTGCGATGTACGAGTAGGCATGATTACGTACCAGGGGCCCGTTTCTAGAACGCTAGTAACTTGTAATACAAGTGGAAGTCTCTTTTTTACACTATTCATTAAATAAGGACTTCCGCTTGTATTACAAGTTACAAGCTTTCGAGAAATAGGCCCCAGAGGTTCACTTAATTTTAGTTATTCTTTTGTCGACGGAATAGGCAATACGTATATACCTACCTACCTACCCACCAGTGTTAATGTGACATTTTAGCTAATAATCACTAGGCTGAACCGCCCACGGACACACGGCTATAATTGACTATGGAACCCTAAAAACATGGCTCTGAATTTTATTTCTTTCGATGACCTCAATTAATAATTATGAAAAACAATAAAACCTGCGCGTGTACTTCATTGTTTTCTTCAAGATACAATGGGAAATAAAACCTATGATGTACAGCATAATAAAAGCAAAAAAACAATGCAAATCTCTAGCTTAGTAGTGATCACATTCCCACGAGTTGATATGTCAATTTGGAACGGAAACAGTAGGAATCTGAATGTACGAGGTAAGCAAATCCCGAGAAATTTACAAATACAGATAGAGATACCTAAACCGTAACCACGATTCTACAAATTAACCGTGAAAATTATTATCGTTTGTAGTGATCGGACTCAAATCAAGATGTTACCATTTTTGGAGAAAATTTCTATGAGCGATCGTTACATTTCTGCGACGTAGTGAAATGATCGGCCTCAATGTATGACATACTATTCTCTGAAAGCCTAGTAACCGTTGTTCAATTTTATAAATTTAAAAGAAACTGAATCGTTAGTAGGTATGTAGAGACTGTAGGTATGGGGACTATTCACAAAAATATTGACTAATATTTTCCTAAATATTCAATTATTTCCTAATCATTACAATTAAGTAACTAACTTGCAAAGTGTAAGCTTTTTCCACCATTAATACCACAACTATGTAGTTAAGCTAATTTCTTCGTACAAATTCTAAGATAATGCTTGTGAGGAAGAACGTAAACCGCATTTTAAGCCATCTTGTAAGGAATTTCCAAGTTCCTTGTACCCGTACCCACCTCGGTCCGAGGAAGGTAATGTTTAGTTTACGTAAAAGTAAGCGCTAATGTCCGTAGTTACCTCAACTTTGGACATATGTAATGGTCCAGTGACGATACGGCGTCGGTGGGATAGCGATTCATCGAAATATTTGCTAAGATTCTACACACTGATTAGCGACATGACATACTGATTAGCGTCGTAAATAATAGAGACTCTGTCATAATTTACGTATTTTTTTAAATTTCTTATGTACCGTGCCCCTAGCTTTTTGCTGAAGGAAAACAATCCAGAACTGGGACAGCGTCGGGGTAAAAAAGGGGGTTAAAATTCGTGTCCATCCTGCCTTGGAAGTAGTCGGATATAGAAGTAGTAGATATAGTCGGTTGGAGTAGAAGGATACCTGTAACATCTAGCAGAGATACATGGCATTAGTCACAAACTTTTCATGAAATATAAATTGTAGTTGAAATTAGGTTGACCTTTTCTTCTGTCACTTTGACTTTGGTGCTACTAAGTCAGGTCGTCCTTAAGGTTGCTATTGCTAAGAAAGGATATACAAGATTAAATTTTATCGTATTACGTACATACTTTCTTGCAATACCTTAGGAAAAACATATTTACGTTCGTGTTAAGACGGGTGGTACCAGATAGTAAAAAAACATTATCTATGTAGGTGATTACAGAGTACAGATGCACATTTGTATGTGAAATAGTGATTTCTCAGTTAATAGACATATTAGAGCCGCCTAGGAATAGGAACCGTTTCTCACGAGCAGTCGTGTGCATCACGCCACGGCATCGGCACTAGACTGTTCTGACTACTCCCATTATTTGACGTAATGTGTAACTGTTACCTAATGTCTTAGAGAAACGATTGATTATCCTTGCAGACGAATCCTTCAACTAAAGGCTCCCTTGGTCAGTAATCAGTATAAACTTTTTAAATTCCTACTGTTGTGCATCAGTCGTGTAATTGAAAGCTTCTAACAAATGTAATCTTTTCTCACGTTGATTGTTGGCTTTTTGTTTAGATAATTATTTTAGACCTCATTCAAAGTTACCTACGTAGAATGAAATGATTACGAGTAGATTAGCAAATTTGTGTTCACTAGAAGAAAATGCATCTGATGAATGTAAATAATCTCCTTTTTTTTCAGGTGTTTCAAATTCTTGTGACGTATGAATACTTTGAATACCTTACCTTATCCGTTGCCCAATCATTTATATCTCAAATGAACAAGACACCTATTTAATTAGTGCATTTTATTCAAGTAATGAAAATAATTATATGTATTCATGTTAATGAAAGATCCTCGATTTTCGTAAAATATCAAAGAGCCGCCAAAAGAATGTGCATAAAATTGAAAGTGAGCTACTACCATAATTCAGTGCAAGTAAATGAACTAGTCTCACTAGCGGGTTCACAGAACGAGTCTTCTTTCCTGCAGCCACCAGCCCAGTCATTATTACCGACATTAGCCTGTGGGGAGCATTTAGATTTAGTTCGTTTAATGCCATAACTTCGCATGGTAAATTGCTTTCAAAACAAGTTAGCTTTACACGCCTTAAACAATTCCCATAGACGATTTGGTACTCGCTAGTCAAACTAACAAGGGGTTCAGTATGGCTTTTGATCTGATGTAGGTATAAAACTTAATTACTATATAGTATTATATAAGAAAGTTACTTCCTGCTGCCTGTCTCTGTGCATGCTTAGATCTTTAGAAAACTATTGAAGAAGAAGGTTTTAGTATATACCAGCATTGCACCCGTGCGAGCGATGTCGGTGCGGGTCGTTAATAAAGTCGGTCGTACCTATTTCAGTGTACAGTGCTAAGAATTCAGTGTTATATATTGATATTTATGTTATATATTGAAGTGTGAAGTGACCGAATTTTAAATACGTCATTATGTGTTGATCAATTGCAAATAATTTACGAACCGTATATTTCGACCCATGTCTTGTTTATTCAGTCTTAGTCAAACTATAAAGTCAAGTCAAACTATTCTTTATTCAAGTAAGCTTATTCGAATTTTCTGATACACCACTGTCCTGAGAAGAACCAGTAAGAAACTCAGAGTAAACTATTAAATTAAACAAGAGATTTTGTTGAGTTGATTGATTTTCCTTGGTCGTGGCTGTCTATGTATTTAAGTATCTATATGTATATATCTATTGTATATCGTGGCTTGGTACCCAACCCACATCACAAGCCTTCATTGAGCTTACCGTGGGATTAAGTTGATTTGTGTAAGATGTCCCTACATATTTATTTATTTATTTTACCGTCTTTAATCGTACTCGCTGTATACTACTTTAATATTTTTCTTTTGTAACGGCCAATAATGTCCTTAGGTACTCGGGAGTCCTGCTACCTTACCTACTCTGTCTGTAATGTAATTTTAGTTAGGTATTGAATAATGTTTTGTAGTTAATACGAATATTATGTCTAAATATCATCGCTAAACTACACAGGGTTTGCCATACCAATAACATCAATGAGTAAATCCCCATGCATTCAGGTGGATATTCCTTAAATTTAACATATTAGATATACAGGGTGGAACGGAACGACGAACCTTCTCGCCTAGAAAGAGTCTACGAACCATTAAGATAAACTGTCAGTGTATTAACATCGAAATAATATGTTAAAAAAAATTTACTTCTCATACAAAGTGAGTGATTGGTTAGAGTTCAATGATATAGAAAAGTCAATTTACCATGTACATTTTCGATGTTGGTCCCATACTGAAAGTTCGTCGTAATGGTTGTAGACTCGGTCGGTAACGGGAAGATCGTCGTTCCGTTCCACACTGTATAAATGTAATAAAGCCAATAACATCCCAAATATCATTTTGGAACTCTTCCATCCAATTATTACACCAATTCGTCTTTACCGATTGCTTTCATTTGGAAAGGCCTAGTAATTTCACCATTGTAATATGAATTAATATCATCATCATATCAGGCGGAAGACGTCCGCTGCTGGACGCCCCTATGATTGCCATGACCAGTCCTGCGGCACCCCCATTCAGTCCACCTTGCATGTGGAACTTTTTGTGCGCGAGTCCGACTAGCATTTGACCGGATTCTTTCTTTACGCTGTGGGTCTCAAAATAATATTGAGTGTTATACTTTAAAGCGGACCGATAATGGAACAGATATTTTTTTTTGTTACTAAAGTTTTGGGCAGGTAAACATACATAACAATTAGTATGATAATGAAATCGACTAAAGCGATTATGAAAACGACGAGAATTTCGATAGCTACAAATATACCCTTTTTACGAATGCAATCCTTAATTCTTGAACACCCAATGACCCCTAAGTGCAGTTTATCGATTTTTGTTGATGACTTGTGAAACTGTAATATACATATAAAGTGTATATTTACTTTATCAAATGACCGTAAAAAATATTTATCATTAAGAAAATGAAATTGAAGTGCGAGGTATATCAAAAGCAAGACGTTCATCAGAAATTCATTATGGTGCTTCGTCAGAATCGACTAAGTAGTATATAGGTATTTCTATTTCCATTTCCCCTAGGTGAATAGATCTTACAATTGTATGTAATCTGTAGACTGCATGTATGCCCAACATTGTTTACAACTACACAAGCCTTCGGATTTAAAAGTATCTAAGTAATACAATGATAGTGCGATACCGATAGCGGTGTAACATGGCTGGGTAAAAGTCGACGTCTGCCGCATGTGGCGTACGGTACGGATACGGACGGCCTTACGGCCTTAGTTTGCTAGCGCTCCTCGCGCCGCGCTCTCGTGTCGGACTCGCGCTCGACGCTAGTCAAAATGTAAACTGACTTTTCGTTACGAATTTTGAACGATTTCGTCCAGTTAAGTCAGTCAGGCAGACCGTTTTGAATACCGAAGTACGCGTAAATTCGTTTCGCGAATTTGGACGTGCAAATTTTCAGCCTTCCAACCGGGAACTATGAAGACTGTGTAAGACTTAAGTGTTGTGGAGTCAGTGCTGTATCAGTTCGGTGAGGTGGAATTGGAGCATGTGTTTTGTGGAAAGTGCTAATTGTGGGCTCGAAACTTAGGATACGTTTCACTGAACGCGAGACAAAAAGTTGTTTTGTGATCCAGTTCCCGTGAATGCTAGAGTATTGATACGCCGTGCTTTCCCCCTTACTACGGATTGATTTATGGTAAGTCATGCCAATGACCAAGCTGGTCTACTGATGCAGAACAAAAATAATACTGACAGACATCAAACATTTAATCATTTTCATATTTTTTTATTAGGACACTGTACATATTACTTATACAATGAGGAAATTCTTGCAGGACTAATCGCAAGGTTACTGGTCATCTTTAAAATTAAAAATTAATTCAAAGGCAGCAAAGACCTTCATTAACAGAACTCGTTCTACGACATCAGACACTCGTACGGAGATCGATAGCTATCAATGAAATTTTTATATTAGCCGGTTTGTGAGACATAACCCTTTAGTCCGCCGCGCCGGAGTAATAACAAAATACCTAATCGTTGTTATGACAATGACATTGATTCAAAGAAGAAAGTAACACCTAACCGGAGATAGTAAAACTTACGCTAGATTTAAGATTAATTAATAAAGATGTAAGAATGATTCGACAAATTCTCAGTAGGTCAAACCGTTTATTAATTGCAAATTATTCGAACAAGTGGGATCGCCATTGTATGCGAATAAACTGGAACTCGAAGATTTCCGTTCACTTTGCAATCTTGACGAATGTCTGATTATAAATTAATTTCATTTGGTGAGCGTAGACAATCAATAAGAAAAATTAACATAATACCACCCACCGTCACAATATCATAATGCATAATTTATGGAAAAATGGGTTCTACTAGAGAATTTTCACTTTCCAGTTCAGAAAGGGCAGAACAATCTTTTGTTCGGAATAAACAGACTGTAAACGGTTTGTCTTGTTGGTTAAGACAGTGCCCTAGAGAGTTTGACCTAGGCATAGATTGAATTTCTAGGCTTAAATAGTCACATCGGCAGCCATTCCACCTCGCTCCTTGACCCCTACGTCACGACCACCGCGAAATATTGAGAGTCGTGCGCTTTGCTTGTAGATCCATTGATATATTTGGACTTTCTATTGATATTTTCATTCATGGTCTTGTCTGCTAACTATTCTGTATTTATTTT
>JALPQI010006021.1:0-44465 GCA_025490895.1 Thaumatotibia leucotreta | reverse complement strand
AAGTGTGTAGATATTGTATCGGTTACGGATGTATGTGCTCTTCACTTGACAAGTTTTGTTAAAGTTTTACACCCAAAGTTTTGATCACTAGTTATACTCGTAATTGTAGTTTATAACTTCAGGGTGCTTAGCCAAGATGCCAATCGCTAGCGCTTAGTAGCGTAACGTAGTTTTCCCTCTCTGTCACTCTTTCATATTAGTGCGACAAAGACAGTTAGCTGCGATTAACGATGAAGCGCTAGCGATTGGCAACTTGGCTAAGCACCCAGTAGTAGGTAATGTAGTTAGGTACACTTGAAGCACGTGTATACTAGTCCTAACACACCGATCGTGCCCTTTAGGACAAAAGACTGCGAGTTATTCCGAATCACCGCCTTGGTCTGGTCTGTAGCAAGTTCAACAAAACCATTTATCCCCTGGCGCGTTACTCGCCTTAAATTACCCGAGAAAATCGGGAAAATACGACTTTTCTTATTGAATTTTTACAGTTTTTTGGGTTTAACGTACCTTTATGTTAAGACAGTCTTTATTCCACTACTTTTATGTTGGTTTTAAAGCGATAGTAATCCGTCGTTTCTATTGCTAAAGATCAAAATAGTTAGGCTTAGCCAAGATGCCATTCGGCAATCGTATACGATAAGCGATAAGTCAGGTGACCATAAGGGCTTGTCCATTAATCACGTCATACTGTATAGGGGGAGGGGGTGGTCAAGAAAAGATCACCAATTATTACCATAGGGGAGGGGTGTCATCGGACAAATCACGTGTAATTTTTTGTTACTCTCGAATCTGCTGAACAGCATGATAGCCAGTAAAAAAATCTTTACTTTCTTATAAAACACTTTTTAAATACTAAATTTTACAACTTCGCGAACATTTACCTCGTATTTTGCAAAAAAGTACGTAAATTCTGTGTTATTAAAAGGACTACTTAAGTTGGCAAAAAATTACACGTCATATTGGCTAGGGAGAGGGGTCCAGAAAATATCACCAAATATCACCATGAGGGATGGGGGATGTAAAACAGGTCAAAATTGTATGACGTGATTAATGGACAAACACTAATAATGCATGGATATGGTCACGTGACTTTTCGTTCGCATCTGCCTTTCACATACATTTATCGTATACGATAGCAGAATGGTATCTTAGCTAGGCCTGCTTATTTACTTACCCCCTTATTCATAAACGTTTGTTAACTTAACAAACCGCTAATAATTGTTTGTCCCTTTCGGTCTCAACAATGTGTCCATAAGAGCAAAAGGGACAAACAATACTTAGCGGCTTGTTAAATTAGCAGACGTTTATGAATAAGGGGGTTACTGTACAAGTGTACATACGATCAGTCAATTAGATTGACACGCCATTTTGTGACTCCTGTTAAAAAACTCGTCCGGCGGTGATAGCTGATAGCTGGGCGAGTATAGCCGTGTCTCTTTTATTTACACGGGAGTGCGTATCTTTTGTTCGTGTTTATAGCTGATAGTCCGTAGCTTAGTAGCTCGCGGTGAGACCAGTGCCATAGAGTCTGTTCACACTAGTGATTCACTTGGACGATTTCTATATAAATTTGAACGCGGCGAACTCGCGGCGATATCGCCGCATGCAACTTTTGTATAGAAATCGCTTTTAAATCGAAGTGAATCGCTAGTGTAAACAGGCCCTTACTGTGACAACTTGACAAGGTACAGTCACGTTTAATAATATGTATACATTTCAGAACGTATGTCAAGAGCATAAAGATCAAAATCGTATACATATTATTAGATCGAGCCGACCGTACAAAGAAGCCAACTTAAAATGTGTTGACTGTACTTTGTAAAGTAGTCGTAGAATTATGTCGATGTTTTAATCATCAGGGGGGTGACATGCTAATGCGATTCAGTTTAGGTGTAAAGAATCTTTATTTAACTCATAAGAACATTACATTCACTTACATGAGTATTATAATTTAAATATACGATATTTTACAATGACATCTTGGCGAGCGCAACAGTGCGCGTTTATTTATTAATAAATATAAATATAATTATGATACAAATTACAATACAATGTTAGACTACTTAACTAAAAACAGTTGCGGGTAAGCAAAAATAAAATGCTTTACGTGCGGTAGTTTAGGTTCAGGGAAAGGGACAGAGATATACGACTCGTATAGCCTTGTCCCTTTCTCCCGACCTAAAGTGAATCTCATTAGTACGTCATGGTAGCACGGCTTCAATATTATTAAAAAGGGATATTGAAGATACATTTTACAAAGCACCGTGTAAATGTAAATTGCTTGTCAACGCTCAAACTGCACCTAGCTAAATGCTAGCACACTCCTTTGGGCACATATGATATACTAGCTTTTGCCCGCGGCTTCGCACGCGTAGATTTTGGACTACTATGAAAAAAAATGTTTTCAACCGACTTCAAAAAAGAAGGAGGTTACCATTTCGATTGTATGTAGTTATATATTATGCATGTTACACGGTTTCCTGCAAATAATGAATCCTATTTTGTTTTTTTTCTCAGGAGATTCAAAAGTGGCCGAAATAAGTTTAATTTTTGTGATTTATTATCATCAATCGTTTAATCGAATGTTGTTTCAAAGACAACGGTTCAAGTATTTTCATTTCATCGACGAGTCATTCTGTCGAAGAATAGTTTTCAGTAAATTAAATCAGGGAATTTTGAATGGTGCTTGAGGTTTTCCTTTACGGGTTCTTATTTTAGTTTGGTTTAAATTTAATAATATTAATTCCGCAGTTCTAAACTAACCCTGAACCTACTTTAATAGCTGTTTGCTTATATGTGGGGTCACAGTTGTAACCTAACTTGAACATATTTTAATAGCCGTTCGTTTCTATGTGGGGTCGCACTGGTCGCAGTTCTAACCAAACCTAAACCTACTTTGATAGCCGTTTGCTTTTGTGTGGGGTCGCAGTTCTAACCTAAACTAAACCTACTTTGATAGCCGTCTGCTTATGTGTGGGGTCGTAGTTCTAACCTAACCTACTTTGATAGCCGTTTTCTTTTGTGTGGGGTCGCAGTTCGAGCCTAAACTAAACCTGCTTTGATAGCCGTTTACTTATGTGTGGGGTCGCAGTTCTAACCTAACCTAAACCTACTTTGATAGCTGTTCGCTTATGTGTGGGGTCGCAGTTCTAACCTAAACTAAACCTACTTTGATAGCCGTTTGCTTTTGTGTGGGGTCGCAGTTCTAACCTAACCTACTTTGATAGCCGTTTTTAGGGTTCCGTAGCCAAAATGGCAAAAACGGAACCCTTATAGATTCGTCATGTCCGTCTGTCCGTCTGTCCGTCTGTCACAGCCAATTTACTCGGAAACTATAAATGCTACAGTAACGAAATTTGGTAAGGATATGTGTTGTATGAACCGCTACAGGAATGTGATACTAAATTGTGAAAAAAACCATTGGGGTGGGGGCCCTCCATACATGTAACTGAGGGATAGAATTTTTTTTTTGTTGTACATAAGCGTGTTGGGTATTAATAGAAAGTTCTTTGAAAATGATATGAAGGTTTATACATCACATTTTTATTTAAGCAAATCGTTTTCGAGATATCAGGTCTCAAAGTCTGAAAAATGTGTCCCCCCCCTCTATTTTTTAAACTACGCGATATAAAATTCTGAAAAAAATATATGTTATGCACATTAATAAATTCTATCAACGATTTTTGGTTTGATAAAATTATCTCCTATAGTTTTTGAGGTAGGTTGATTTAACTGTATTTTTTTAATAATAAATTGATAATGGTACGGAACCCTTTGCGCGCGAGTCCGACTCGCACTTGGCCGGTTTTCTTTTGTGTGGGGTCGCAGTTTTAACCTAAACTAAACCTGCTTTGATAGCCGTTTGCTTATGTGTGGGGTCGCAGTTCTAACCTAACCTAAACCTACTTTGATAGCTGTTCGCTTATGTGTGGGGTCGCAGTTCTAACCTAAACTAAACCTACTTTAATAGCCGTTTGCTTTTGTGTGGGGTCGCAGTTCTAACCTAACCTACTTTGATAGCCGTTTTCTTTTGTGTGAGGTCGCAGTTCTAACCTAAACTAAACCTGCTTTGATAGCCGTTTGCTTATGTGTGGGGTCGCAGTTCTAACCTAACCTAAACCTACTTTAATAGCCGTTAGTTTCTATGTGGGGTTGGAGTTCAAACCTAACATAAACCTACTTTCAAAGCCGTTCGTTGCTGTATGGGGTTACTATTCAAACCAAACCTGAACTTCCTTTGATAGTCGTTCGTATCTGTGTGGAGTCGCATTTCTAATCTAACCCAAAACCTACTTTGATAGCCGTTCGTTTCTGTGTGGGGTCGCAGTTCTAACCTTTCCAAAACCTAAGTAGAATCTTACCTTATTACATTCTGTTTGAAGTCTGTTTGATTGAACAGCATATTAGTATGACATAATTAAATACTTAATTGCAAATAAACTACACGCATTAGAAAGCTGAATTTACAGTGAGGCGGCCCGTGTACCCGCACTGCTTATACATATACTGTCCGCGAGCTGTCAAACAAACATTTGAAATTCGTTCGCTTTGAATCATATGTCGCCATGCAAAATTGTAGATATTTTTAACGTACAAACAAATAAATATGGTTTTGTCTAAACTTAAAAAATAAAACCTCACAATGACCTTTTATGTAGCAAACTGCATTAGTTACCAAAATTTAATATTAAAAGTATCTACGTATTCATAGTACCTATGTTACCTACTCGTATATAACATGGTATGTAGATGAGTACCTACATCTTCATTGGCAAGAACACTTCTATGAAGTTTTCAATTAAATAGCCCAACGAATCTGGTTCCTTCTTACAAACTTTAACCTTCCATTTAACCCCCATAGGGAATTAATTTTCAAAAAACCTGAAACACGTGTTTACTTATTTATTGTTAAAAACATTCATGTGAAGATTCGAATAAAATAGCCCAACTAATCTTATTTCCCCATACAAACTTTAACCCTCCATTTAACCGCCATAGGGAATGAATTTTCAAAAAACCTGAAATAGGTGTTTACTTATTTATTATTAAAAACATTCCTGTGAAGTTTCGAATAAAATAGCCCAACTAATCTTATTTCCCCATACAAACTTTAACCCCCCATTTAACCCCTTTACGGGATGAATTTTCAAAAATCCGTTCTTAGTGCGCCTCTAAACATTATAAAGAATGTACATGCCAAGTTTGAACTCTCTAGGACCAGCGGTTTGGTCTGTGCGTTGATTTAAGTCAGTCAGTCAGTCAGTCAGTCAGTCAGTCAGTCAGTCAGGACATTGCCGTTTATATATATAGATATTGTCTGGAGATTCTATCCCACAGATTCCGTATCCGAATTTAAAACGAAAATGAAAAAACGAACAATATGATGAAGTAAAAATTTACTTATTAACGATTAACCCCTTAATCAATGGGGGCGGCCTTGCGCCAGCAGTGGACGTCTTCAGTCAGAATAATGATGGTCAAATGAAAATGTAAGTCTTCTTTTTCTACCTAGCGTTATCCCGGCCTTTGTCGGGGTCGGCTTTCCTGCTACATTTCCTCCACTATGCGCGATCCTGGGCATCTTCTACTGTAAGCCCATTCACACTCATGTCAGCCTTCACGACATCTAGCCATCGCTTCTTTGGTCTGCCGCGGGGTTGGGGACCGTCAAGCGCTAGGTTAAGGCATATGTTCCCTATGTAGTTAGGTAGCCTACGACTTGCCGAAAAAGTATTTAAAAAAATCTCGGGTTACTAGTGTTACAACCGGACGTACAATTTTATAATTCTAATATTGTATACGACGATTCGAGAGTGCTTGTTGCTTGAATAAATAATCGTTTGACTTAAATACCAAGTTCAGCAATGTCCGAGGTAGAATTATCGTCGATTGTAATATGCATTAATGTAACCACCAAAATGACGAAATTGAGTTAAGTATACCGTTCGACTGCAAATTTCCTGCTCTATCGAACGGTGTATATAAAATATTGATATCTAAAAAAAATGTCGAATACGTTAACAAAAACTTTGCCATTTTATTAGGTTTCTACGTTTTTTATTAACGTATGTAAAGGTTTCCAAAAATCAAAGACAATATTTTAACGTAAGTACGAATTTGTAAGTACAAAACATGTCTTTCCTAATGTACTCACCATATTTTTATAAACGTCACTGATGTAAGCGCCATCTGCATTGTATTGCTCATAAGCAATTCGGTTTCAATTTGTGAGTTACACTAAATTCCGATATCCACTTTTGATGATTTTCATTGATTTGTTAACGTATCTCCAAATTTTTTTCAAAATATTTAACGTAAGCACCAGCCATTTCCTGAACTACAAGTGTGGTCGCAGTCAGTAACTGTCTATCAAATAGACCTCTCAAAAATAAAACAAACAAGATAAACATCATTTCAATAGTATAATTAACTAAAAAGATACAACATACTTTATAAATGTCCATTTCGTTTTTTGGCCCTCCTGAAAAGTCGTCATTTGGTGGTTACATTAATTCATATTACAACTGACGTTATTATGCATATTTACACTGAAACTTTTTCTTTTATGGTTGTTGGCGCACTATTTACTACAAATTTTACTACTTCTATTATTTGCGATTAAAGAAATGAAAACTTCAAACATAAAATTGATAACCAATACCTAGTCAAGTAGTCACCATAACTAAACTGACATTTTATTTTAAGGGTCGGATTCCCGATTTTGTCGTTTTAGACCTATTTTCGAACAAAGAATTTGTTAAGTAAATATAACTCTACAAACACATTTCTTACATGAGCTTATTCAGAAAGAACCGGTACAGAGGCTCCAATTGACATTATATTTTATATTTACATGGATTTCCTAGAAATCGCCTCTAAATGTACCGAAAATTGAAAAAATTGCATATTTTTCGAACACGACGCAATGCATATTTTTCTTTTACGGGCATAAAATATTCATCTTAATTTAAAAGCCAGATAACTGAATTAGTGCATCAGGGCATATTCATATTTTTCCTCATAAAGACAACGGAGAAATTCAATCCTTAATTTAAAATTACGTATATTCTCCATACAAATGGCGACACGAGTCAAAATTCTCTTTTGACTCAGATGGGGCGAGCGCCTCCTCGAGGTCGGACGCACGCCAAATCGCTCCCGTTGACAGCTCTTTTTGACATTGAAAATGACATAAAATCATATACATACACGTCAAGGGATGCCAGTACTCAAAGTATCTTTAAATAAGTAGGGAAAATCAGAACGAAGAAATTCTTTCGAACCCCATCATTTATTTAAGTTTCTTGTTATTTTTATGACGGAACACAAGAAAACTATAACAACTGATTCTGAATAAAACTCAATACTACCGAACACGTATAAGTTACATTCGCAAAAACGATTAAAAATGAAAAAAGTTTACGGATACGATTTGGTGTAATGGAGTTTATTTTCTATACTCTGGCAATAAAATACGTCATTTGAAAACACATGTGACGGCTAGAAGTCAAAACGATAGAATGTCGATTTAGTTATAATAATAATAAGAAAGATAGAATATGTTTGTTATATTTGTAGGTGTACAAATTCAAAGTGATACGAGTCTTTAATTAATGGTTGATTTGTGGAATAAAATCTGTGCTCATCGCCACTGCGATTTCTGCGGCCACGATTTCTTGGTACGTATAAGAAAGTATATGCCGCATCTTCTCAGTACATTCTATATTGAAAGTAAACTATTTTTGAAATAAAAATATGAAAACTGATAAACTCTAATTTTATTCGTATGACATTTAGAGTTTTAATACTAGTCGTTTATAGTATAGTGTACCATTTAGATTTTTATCCACTGAACTGAGACAATTTCTCTCATCTTCTGAGATGTTTCTTTTGGTAGATAAACGTTTGACATATTACTGGTTGTTTCAGAGTCTATATTAAGCAGGACGTAAAGAGTGAGTAAGTAATCCTTACAGTTGTGTACACAAATACCGTGTGGTGACGGCAGTAAGAATACATTTGTCACCACCCCAATTCTTCCCGCGGGTGTCACAAGAGTCGAAAAAGGGATTGAAGTGGCGATTTACATTTACCTCCTAATGCATCCACACGCATAAGTAATTACTTAGGGAAGTGGAACTGCCGATGAAGGCTAGAACGGAACTTCGGAATACTTTGGTGTTTTGTATGATGTGTGTAACTGGTTATGCATTTTAAGCAATGAAGATGGTCGTGTAATGTCATGGTATTGTCAAATACCAGTTCTGATGGGGTGTTTCCTTAGGAACCTTAGGATTCTGTATTATCATTTAAACATCAAGCATTATCATTTATGCATTTTAATGTGAGTAGGTGGAACTGCTGATAAAGACCAGAACGGAACCTCTTAACGACACGTGTTTCACTTTTGGCAGATATTTCTGATTGATTGTGTATGTTATGGAGCAAGTTCTGGACAAAGACCAGTTTAGATGGTAGGTTCCTTAACCCTTAAGGAATTAAGGGAACTGATAAATGTAGAGTATTTATGTAAGCTACTCTTTAAAAGAGGTTTCATACTATTGTACCTTTTTAGGGTTCCGTAGTACACTAGGAACCCTTATAGTTTTGCTCTGTCTGTCTGTCCGCAGCATAGCACAGTGGCCGTTAGTACTAGAAATCTGCAATTTGGTACAGATATACATAATATTAATTATGCCGACAAAGTGGTAAAATAAAAAATAGAAAAAAAAAATCGGGTGCCTAACCTGGTGAAGTGTGAATGATTTTTTTATTTGCTGTAATCCTATAGTGTGCAGTGCATCGTTGAAGAGGTCTTTGAAAAAAATAAGAGATTTTCAAACAAAGTTTTTTTCTAAAGTCAATATTTTCAGAGATATCCGAAAAGTACGGAACCCTAGCATGAGCCGACATGCTCTTGGCCGGTTTTTTATTACCTCAGGAGCTGCTAATATACAGGTTGTTCTAATGTATAAAAAAAGGAGTGTGGATTACAATGTGGATAACAAGATTTAATCATATCACGTCACCAGACCAGTCGCAGTCGTCGTCGTCAGTGGCAGAAGGGTAACGAAGGCTGTCATGAACTGCTCCTTGGTGAACCGAGGGAATTCCTGTTCTTAATAGTAACGCAAAAATGACGTAGGTACCTTGCATACATTTTAATGTTTTTATTTAACCTCGTGCCAACATTACGAGTAGGTACCTAGGATACATGTAGGTAAGAGGTAACTTTCGTGTTGCATTGAATGAATGAATGAACGAATGAATGACTTTGTTTGTGAATATGCATTGCATATTGCACAAACAAAGTACCTAATAATAACGTTGCTTTTTTTCGGTAGGTACTATGTTTTGATTATAGCACGAGCAAATACTCGTACACGTTTATGTGACGTAGGTAACTCCAAAAATGGTAAATTACAAACATATTCTTGTAAATTCGACATTCTATTGCGTATTTTATACATTGGTAAAAATAAATGTAAACAATTAGAGACTCAATTTATTGTTAATTTGAATGACAATGTCTAACTTCGTGTATAAGCTGTTTTTTTCTGGTAAGATAAGAGTGCAAAGGTGGGATTCAAATTTATTTTAATTTAGGAACTTGAAACTTTAGTATTAATAAGGTATTTTACAAGAGTACAAGAAATTTAATTTAATCATTTCTTAAAGGTTAAAAGGGGATTACAATTTTTATTGGGTTGAAGTTTAACTTAAAGCTATGATAGTTCCTATAAAAGTATTTTTATAACAAGGGGATGCAAAGTTACGATTGGAGACCTAAAACATTGTAGGAGATTTACTAAGTAAAATACGAAAAAAGCAAAAATATATCAGAGTGCAGGGAAATTTCATGATTGAGAGGGTTAAGTAGGGGTGTAGATTTTGTTTAAGGAGACTAAGGTAGACAATAAATTTAGTGTAAATTACTAGCGCTAGAAAGATGGCATCTTTACAGAAGGTTCATCATCATCATCATCATATCAGCCGAAAGACGTCCACTGCTGAACATAGGCCTCCCCCAAAGATTGCCACAATGACCGGTCCTGCGCCACCCGCATCCAGCGGACTGCTGCGACCTTCACCAGGTCATCAGTCCACCTTGTGGGGGGCCTACCCACGCTACGCCTTCCGGTGCGTGGCCGCCTGTCAAGAACCTTCCCGCCCCAACGGCCATCGGTTCTACTCGCAATGTGCCCCGCCCACTGCCACTTCTTTAGCGATTTGGAGAGCTATTTCGGTTAGTTTGGTTCTGCTGCGGATGGTCTCATTTTTAATCCGATCACGCAGAGACTTGGGTGACTTTGAGCCTTCTTATGAGACCCATTGTAAGCGGCCACGTTTCAGTACCGTATGTCATCACTGGCAACACACACTGATTAAAGACTTTCGTCTTCAAACACTGCGGAATATTGGACGAAAATATGTGTCGTAGCTTCCCGAACGCTGCCCAACCGAGTCGGATTCGACGATTGACCTCTTTCTCGAAGTTGGACCTACCTAACTGAAGGTTACTTATATAATTATTTGTATACAAAATGAGAAACCATTTTATAAAATTTAAAGCCTAAAGTGGTTAAAAGGTAGTTGAAAGTTTGTATGGAAATAGTGTGATTTGAAAGATAGCGACTCCAACTGATACGTCGTATTCCAACTGCTGATAAAAAATAAGACAAATCGATTTCAGCGTTTTTTTTTTAATATTTATCCCTTAACACTTTCGACGCCGGTGACAGTGTTCACCGTCAAACAAGTGTACAAAAAAATGTCTTTAAACCGAAACTTTGTCTGAAGAGTATATTTTTAAGATAAAATTAAGGGGTGCCTGACGTGTCGCATAACGTCGATTGTCCTAAAATTTTTTGGCCGAGAATGTTTGGCATAGTGTTAAATGGCATACTACTCGGTTTAGCCTACTTTATTTTGCGCATACACATTTAAAACACCTACACTATATTTATCCTAATATTGATTACTCGAACGTCGAATTACCTTAAGCTTAATAATCATAATGTTCATTGTTTCCTACTGCTCAAACAGTAAATTTTCTTTGCGTCTACAATTGTTATGTCCGAAATTTCATTGAAAAAAGCATATTAACAATATGGTGAATGGTTTAAAATAATGTTCAAGTAATAAGCCAGGCTGTGTGGTGACGGCAGTAAGATGGCTGTGTGGTGACGGCAGTAAGAATACATTTATCACCACCGCAACTCCTCCTGCGGGTGTCGTAAGAGTCGACTAAGGGATTGAAGTGTCACTGACCATTATTTGATAAAAGATTGATGATGGGCAGCAGCGACATCATAGTGGACACATTACTGTGATCGCCTATCCGTTTGCCCAGCGTGGCGATTATGGGCATTTACCTCCTATTGCGTCTATACGCATAGTTAATAGGAGAGGCCTACGTCCAGCAGTGGACTATCATAGGCTGATGATGATGATGATGATGATAAGCCAGGGTAAAACCGACTTGGAATGGTTAGGTTTCTAGGAAAGGCGGAGAGAAAGGCTTAGTCTATAAAATACTTAAGTATTTTTAATCAATTGTTTACCCATCCTCATTCTTGTAAACCCGAAAAAGGGGCGACGGGGGAGCGAAGCGCCCCACAAGGGGGGCTCGGGGGCTAAGCCCCCTGTATTAGAAAATAATGAATCTGTACCTCCCCTACTCTAACCTGGATAGGTTCGTTAGGTACCTTTTATCCCTTAGATCAGAAATAGAAGTCCCGCGCAGCGGGGCTTCGTCGACCGGTTCCTAGGTCTGATGTGATGACTAAAATTCTTTGGACAACAGGGTTGGGTGGTTTAAGGGAGGGTTAAGTTTAAGGAAAATATTTTTTTAAAGGTCGTTCGTTTAAAGTAGTTAGTATTAGTACATTAAATAGTAGGACCATCACAATTATGCACAATTATTATTAGATACATACACATTAGACACGAAAATCATTAGGACAAACGATATTCAGGAACAACCAAGTTAGGATCAACAATTCCGGCAAAACACGACAAAATACCTATATATGTGCAACAATTTAGGCCATTAATTTTTCGGCGTAAAGTTGGTAGGCGACAAATTTTTCGAAATAAAAAAAATATGCCACCAATATAGACCCAAAATTAATTCCAACCTTTTTAGGGTTACGTGGTAAACGAGGAACCCTTATAGTTTCGCCATGTCCGTCTGTCCGTCTCTCCGTCTGTCTGTCCGCAGCATAGCTCATATGCCGTTAGTATAAGAAATTTGCAATTTGGTACAGGTATACCTCCATATCAGTCACACCGAAAAAGAGGTAGAATAAAATATATTAAAAAATATTCAGGCACCTCCCCTAAGTAAAGTCGGGATGTTTTTTTATTTTGATGTAATCTTATAGTATGGGGTATTGTTGAATAGGTCTATAAAAAAAATCGGGTTACAAAAGAGAGTTTTTTTTGTAAGTTAACGTTTTCGGAATTAACCGCTAGGTTTTCTTGCCCCAGGGTCCGCTGGATGCGGGTG
The DNA here is from genome assembly GCA_025490895.1 of Thaumatotibia leucotreta. Taxonomy (NCBI): domain Eukaryota; kingdom Metazoa; phylum Arthropoda; class Insecta; order Lepidoptera; family Tortricidae; genus Thaumatotibia; species Thaumatotibia leucotreta. The sequence goes on along the minus strand of JALPQI010006021.1, from coordinate 31,954 downwards.
ACGCAGGATCGGTCATTGTGGCAATCTTTGGGAGAGGCCTTTGTTCAGCAGTGGACGTTTTTCGGCTGATATGATGATGATGATGATGATGATGACATTACGATACAAGTGTGAAAAAAATAATGGTTGGCGATAAAATAAAACACGACTGAAAGGAGTGTTTTAAATCGACACGAGATTTTAGGGTTCCGTAGTAAACTAGGAACCCTTATAGTTTCGCTATGTCTGTCTGTCTATCTGTCTGTCTATCTGTCTGTCTATCCGCAGCATAACTGAGTGACCGTTAGAATTAGAAATTTGCAACTGAAATGTGTACATATTAATCTAGCCGATAAATTGATAGAATAATATACAAGGTGATCCTGTTAACTATGCGTATTGCAGCATTAGGAGGTAAATGCCCATAATCGCCAAGCTGGGCAAAAGGGTTAGCGATTGCAGTAATTTGTCCACTGTGACGATGCTGTGCTGCTGCTGCTCATCATCAATCTTCTATAAAGAAATAGTTATTTGTTATACAAGGGTGGAAAGTTGTATTTTACCCGCGAGCATGAAATTGAAACACGAGCAAGCGAAAGGATTCCATAGTTGAACCACGAGCGAAGCGAGTGGTTTTAAAATAGAAACCTGAGCGTAGCAAGTGTTTTAACTTAAGAGAAGTAAAATACGTTTGCACCCGTGTGTAACTTTTCCCCCACTATAGCGAGGAACAGGAGAAAGTTTCTGATTTGAATGAAAAAATTGAGGATATACTTCATGGTATCAGAAGTGCTGAACCACCACCAGTTTTCTTTTTATCTTTTAATTTCCAAGTTTTGCCCATTCAAAGTTAAGAGTGGGGTCAAATTCCTGCTTGTACAAAATCCGACCTAATTTTTTTCTATAAGAAGTAACGAAATAAATAATATTACTTTGTCAATATATTTTGTAAACGCAGTTAGAATTACGTGGTTAAATTTTTTCGGTTTATTAACAGGCATGGTGTATACATATACAGTCAATTTCAATCGCCTGGATTTAATTCAAAATTTTCTCATTGAATTCATAGGCATTTAAAAGTTTAAGGTCATATTCATTTTTCATTTATATTTTTCTATTACAAGTAGTTCCTCTAACACATTTATATTTATTTTACAAGATGAACACGGCAAGTAATTATTTCGTTACCTTTTGTTCTGTTTTTCCACAAGCACGAATTCAATGACCCCACTCTGAATTTTGAAAGGGCAAAACTTGGAAACTAAAGGATAAAAAAGAAAACTGATGGTGGTTAAGCACTTCTGCCACCATGAAGTATATCCTCAATATTTTTCATTCAAATCAGAAACCATGCAGCACACCCGATTTGTTGATTTCACCTGGAATGACCCTTTACTATTATTTCGTTCGGTTAGTTGGTCTTTCTTGAGTGAAGTCTTTTGATTTCTTATGATTTTTTAACACTTTTTTCCTAAGTTTTCAGCTTTGTTCAAATGGGGAACAAAAGAAATAAACGAACACTGACGTCGTCTATACCAAGAAATAAAATAAGGTATGTGCGTTACAACCCGCAAATGGTAGGTATATAAACCCCTATTATTTCCATTTGCAGGTATAAGTATTATTTTTTTATAGGTATATAATATACACGGTGTTACGCGAGCATTGCGAAAGATTTTAACTATGCATTCTAGACATCAAAATAAACAAAAAATATTATGAGACCTAATAATGTCAATTTCACCAAAGGAATTTTTTTTTCTTTTTTTTTTAGGCCGATTTGAATACTTTTTAACATTTCCAGTACTTTTTATCATAACAACAATTTGTTAAAATTATTTATTTCAGTTGTTTTTTTTTTAGGTAGAGGTTATTTCGTCAAGTCTATTCGTATTTTTTGATTGTCAGGCAAAAGGTGTGGTAATATTAGAACACATTGTGGTAGCATTGTAATCCAAAAGAAGTTAAATGACGAGTTATCTCGAAAAACTTATTTCGAAAAAAGGTTGAAATCAGGACATTTTATATAACATTAAAGACTCTAAATATGGTCAGGAATCCAGCATTAAAATCTTTCGGAATGCTGACGGTACACCGTGTACAGACAGGGTGGAAATTATTTTTGGGTCAGTGAGCAGCTACCAGATCCAGAGTAGCTACGCGAAAATGGTCTTATATGACCTTCCTCGATTTTAAATTAATGAAAATTGGCGTTTACTGATTTTGGTAAAAACATACAGGTTGCGAGAAAATTGTCATTTTTGATAAACTTTTTTTGATGCCAATCGATCCTGTTTCTGTTCAGGATCAAAAGCTTGTATGGGAGCAAAAAAAATGTCTCTCTCTCCTATTTAAGAGCTTTGCTCTTGTCGGTGTAGCTCAAAGCATGCTCTCCACATTCCTCGATCCCAAGCCATCTCTTTCAGGTTTTGATACGACGTGAGTTTCACGTTCTCCTTGATTTGTTCAATGTAATTTCTCCTTGGTCTTCCTCTTCCACGCCTTCCTTCAATCTTCCCCTCCACTATGCATTTTATGAGATTGTCATGTCGTATCAGATGGCCCAACATCCTACCTCTTCTGTTCTTTATAATGTCCATCAATTGCCTCTTCTCTTTAACCTTGTCTAACACCTCCTCATTCGTCACTCTCCTCCAAAAAAAATGTAATGGCTAGAAAAGCCGCAAATCGAGATAATGATATATAGCTAATGTTTCCACACAGTATTATTGTCATTTAGCATAGGAGGACTAATTATCGTGACAGATGATGCAATTAAACTTTCACTTTTTTTCCATAGTAAATGTATAAAAACAGTTTTCTTGAAAATTTGGCTTTTTTATACATTGCTATAAGTTGACCCCTAAGAAACTATTGGTACTGGATGGCACGAATAAAATCGATTGACATAAAAAAATGAAGCGTGAAAAAAATATTTTTTAACATTCATACAATTCGTATGGGAATATTGGGAATTTTAAATCTCGATTTGCGGCTTTTCTAGCCGAAAACTTTTTTTTGGGTCTATACAAGCTTTTGATCCTGAAAATAGACAGGATCGATTTTTTTTTCTAGCCGGTAGACGTGTCCCACTGCTGGGCAAATGCATCTCCCTCAGATCTCCACAGCTCCCGGTACGGTGCCAAGTCTGGCCAATTGTTGGCGAAGGCGTCCAAGTCGTGCTGCCATCTCCGCCTCGGCCTGCCTCGTCCCCGCCTAGTTTGCGGCATCCACTTGGTGGCTGTAATAACCCACCTTTCTGGATGCATGCGGTAGACGTGGCCGGCCCAATCCCACTTTAGCCTGGCAGTATTTTCACCACGTCAGCTATGCGTGTTTTGGAGCGCAGCGTAGTGTTCCAGATCCATCTTCGTTACACCTAAAATGCTGCGCTCCATTGCTCGCTGCCAGACCTTCAATTTGGACGTATGACTTTCAGTGAGTGACCATGTTTGGGCACCGTAGGTTAGGACGGGCAGGATACACATGTCGACTAGTTTGCGCTTCAGGGACATTGGAAGGTCGCCCTTCATTAGCTCTTTCATAGACCAGTAGCTCTTCCAGGCATTTTGAACACTGCGTTAAACTTCCTTGCTGAAAGAGACTAGCTGGCCCAAGTAGATATACTCATCGACATAATGTATCGTCTGCCCGTCTACCTCGACCCTACGTTTCGTGCCGTTAGTCATCACCTGAGTCTTTGTGCGATTCATATGAAGTCCTACTTGAAGGCTTGCGTTATTCAGGTCTTGGAGCATTAACTGGATCGATAGGTATAAAAAAAAGTTTGTCAAATGTGACAATTTTTTTTCTCGCATCCTGTATGTTTTTTACAAAATCTGTAAACGCCAATTTTCATTAATTTAAAATCGAAGGAAGGTGTTCTAAGACCTTTTTCGCGTAGCTACTCTGGATCTGGTAGCTGTCCTCACTGACCCAAAAATAAGTTCAACCCTGTACGTGTGTAAACAATAGATAAGTGCGAAAAAATGGTCATTTTTGACAAACTTTTTTTTATGCCAATCGATTCTGTTTCTGTTCAAGATCAACAAAAAATCTACTTGGATTTTTCTCTACTCTTATAGTATGTTAAAAACACGCGGAAGATGACCTAAAAAAATGTACTTGGTTTTTGGCGGAATTACCCCTGAAGCCAGATCTCCTATTCTAGTAGTACTTACAGTTTGAGAGTAAATCGTCTATGACAGACGGCCATGACGAATCTATAAGGTTTCCGTTTTTGTCATTTTGGCTACATTATGGACACTTTAAATCGTCCTATTAAATTTTTTAAATGAATTATAGAATTAATGGACGATTTATTGTTTTAGAGCAAGCGATCCTACTAATGAAACGCAGTCAACGAGTCTACCCCATTAAATGGGGCAACGGAATTCCTCTGGCAAATGAAACCGCCTCAGACAATGTGTAAGGACACAGCTTTCTGCTAATCATCGATTTCTAAGAATGAACCGAACAAAAGTACAATAAGATGTAATAATAATCATACAGTATATTATGATCATCCTCCAGCTCCTCATCAAACCCGCACTATTACACCATACAGTAGTTTTGTCACCAAAGGCATACTAAACTTCAGCTCAATTGGGCCTATAGATACCTTTAAAATTCTTCATCAGGTCCGGTTCATCTATTGTATTGTTATCTAAGTTAAGTAAGCATACTTCTCCTCTCACCACAATTGGCCCACCAAAATCTGGTTCAATTAATCGTTGCAATATTTGTAAGCATACGTACATAACGTAGGCACAGCTACAAAAGTCGGTATGTGTTTTTTTTTGGTTTTTGGATTTTAACGCCATTTTGAACCTTTCTAGAAGACTATCTATGTATAATAGTTCAGGATTTATGAAATTTATCATCATATTATCATCATCATCAGCCTATGATAGTCTACTGCTGGACTTAGGCCTCTCCTTTTAATTACGCGTGTGGACGCATAAGGAAGCAAATGCCCATAATCGCCACGCTGGGCAAGCGGATTGGCGATCGCAGTAATGTGTCCACTATGATGACGCTGCTGCCCATCATCAATCTTTTATCAAATAATGGTCAGTGACACTTCAATCCTTTAGTCGACTCTTACGACACCCGCAGGAGGAGTTGGGGTGGTGACAAATGTATTCTTATTGCCGTCACCACACGGCCAATGAATTTTAGCTATGTGATATCATACATTAGCGGGTTGGATTCCCGATTCGAATGTAGCGGGTTCGATTCCCGGTTTAACCATGAAATAATTCAAAATGCAATTCAACTTGTTTTTGTAAATCGAAATAATGTCTTCTTTCAGTAAGATGTTCATTTACAATAATTAAGGTATTTTTTCTCCGACCTCGCGATATTTTTTTTTCATACAATTGTTTTTCAAAAAAAAAATGAATGCTGTTTTATTTAGTTTTAAAAATAAAAGGAATCTTCTTTCAGTAAAATATGCTGAGGTCAGTGCGGCTAAGTCCGGCATATTTTATTTTGAAGGAAAGTCCGTCATATGCGTCTTATACTGTTCAATTAGGATCGGAAATCAGTTGGTGGACGGACTTTCCTGATAGACGGTCTTACCCGCATTGACCTTATCTATGATATTTAAGGTACTTTCCCTCCATGTGGCATCGCCGTGGGACGCCCTGTATGATCAGTACATACGAGTACAGGCTGCTCGCGAGCATTGCGAGTTACGACATATTTTAATGCTGTATTCCTAGCCATATTTAGAGTCTTTAATGTTATATGAAATTTCCTGGATTCGGCATGGATTAGAGATAATCAACCCTTTTTCGAATAAGTTCGAGTTGCGATAATACTGATAATAAATACTCAAATATTTAATGCCCTCGCTGGGATTTGAACCCGGATCTTCCAGCATCGTAAGCACATTCACTACTAAGTAGGCTACGGAGAAGGCTGACTAATAATATAACTTATCTGACTCTTTTATTATAGGAACCAGGAGCTGCCAGAGGAAGAGCATGAATTTATTATAGAGAAAGGTACTAGTCATGTAAATAGTCCAATTACAGGGCGACGGATAATTAATGTACAATATTTTCTGGATCAATTAGCTAAGATCAATGATCATGGCCCATAATTTGGATGTATTTTTTCTTATATGAAAATTAAATCTGAAAAATGAAAGGGATTGCACTCGAAATTCAATTTTCGGTGTGAAATGTGCAAGAGAAATTTAATGTCAGTTCTGATGAACGCTCAGCGATGATAGTATGGATGTAAACCATAAAGATGTTTCAGCTATGATGTCTATGGGATCAGAATTTTCTCATTAGGAAGTGCTTACTTCTAAATTTAAAATGCCTGGCCTTACTCCTAAATTATATTTGGCAACTCAAAACACAGTTTGAGAGTGGTGAGAAAGAGTAGCAGCATATTGTATTTCCAATGCCGCCAAAAAAAACAGACTGCAATAATATCTCAACGAAATGTTATTTTTTTAAGTAGGTAGTAACACTACGATGTACCTATACATATAAAGTTAAATATTTGATCCCATATACCACAGAAAAAATATCGATGCTTACCAACGCCAGAGGTGGAATTTGAACCCAACGTCCTCAGCTTTCGTGGCTGATGCTTAAACCACTGGAGTGGCCGAGTGCGGCTCCAAATCCCACCTCTGGCGTTGGTAAATTTCGATATTGTTAATTTAGTACCTATATTATGACATCAAATATTTAAATTAGTGAATGTCATAATTTTTTTAGGATCTACTTTTTTCTTTTAACTGTAATTCTTCAATTTACAGTTGTAATTGTGTATAATAAATAATAAAAGTCTTAATGTTTTACCTATGTGCATTTTTATTTTTATAATTAATGCAATTTAATTTAGTAAAATAAGCTCCCTAAAACCTGATAACTGCTGGTAAGCATAACTCCATTCGTTTGGCTTTTCATGGAAACTACTTCACCAAACATTACACCGAAGCGAATTCTGTAAATGTCAAATTAGTATGGACTCGCAAATGTGCGTCGTTGGCACTGTGCATGTGCAATCGTTGGTGGACTCTTGTGCGTTTGACGCACACAGCAGTGGGAGAGTTGAATGTCTACGCTTCATAAAAGCTGGTGGTAGTGAATACTTAGGGCCTATATTCAACAGTATCGTGTTCCGATCAGAAAAAATAGTTTTTTTTTTATTATATTGGACTAATGGCTTGCCTTACAACCAGTTGGTCAAACAGGCATACTCTCGAACCAAGTCAATTTTGTTCTTCCGCGGATTATTTTCTCTTAGTTACTATTTCCTAATCAGAATACGATGCTGTACAGTCGCCATCTGATATAGCAGAGCGGCCAGGGTACTCATAAATATCTGAGCAGGCCTCTATTGGCATGCTCAGATATTTTTGAGTGCCGTGGTAGCTCGGATATATCTGATGGTGACTGTAACAAATTGATTGATCTGTATTGAAAATCCATTTTCAGTACAGATTTTTGCCGTACTAGTGCGAGAACTATTATATACCTATAAAAATATTTTTCATCACACTTGCTGTCTAAGCGCGCCATTGCTTGCGCGCGTAGCTGGAGTAATAGAAAAGTGAAATTCCCTAGGGAGTAATAGAAATGCCAGTACGTCATTTAATAATATTATGTCTTAAAACTTATTTTTTGGTTGGCAAGTGTGATGAAAAACATTGTACCTATGCATCACGGTCGGTAAGCGGAATACTAATTCGAGTCATAAAAGCCCTCCGCCTAATAGCGTCGGGCTTCTAACACTCTCGTTAGTAATTCCGTACTTAGTTCCCTTGATGCACAATGTACTATTACACGCATTGATTACAAGCCCGATATATTAAATCTGTCTTTTGCATTGCATTGAGACGACTCGAAAAGACAAGGATAGTCTTATAAAATCTATCCCTCTCTATCTTTTTTACCATCTAGTACTTTGACAAGTGTAATTTTTCAAAAGAGGTAGTGATAAATTACAAACTCGGCCGCTTTCATTAAAAAAATCACCAAGGGTCAATGACCCCGCTCGGTAAAATGAGGTAGTGTGCGTGAAGTGCGCGTGTGTGCGAAATGGGGAAATTTGACAGAATCTGTAAAATTTCCCACATCTATCCGACCCTTAAGTAATACATCCCTAGCTTAAGGGTTATTATTGGTTGAATGAAACCTGAACATGTTAAGCACAGGATAAACACACCTATAGATTAACAAACGTTGGGTATAAGTATTTCTAGCAACATACAATTTATTATCGTCTTATAGGAAGCTCCATCTAGTGAGTGACCTGTGGTCCAGTCGCCTCGTAAGCACAAGGTCGGAAGCGCCCCGTATTTCCAAGTAAGCTACGACTTTGTCGAAGCGTCGTAAAATTCTAGCATACCCTAGACATATATATCACCGGGACGTGGGATTTACGGCGTTCGCCTTTACAGCTCGTACTGTACGCAGGTAGATTGCTTTCTATATCCAGTACCTATCTGTACCTATCTGTACATGCTCTCGATTATATTGTTTTTGAAACTATGTATGTAATTTTCTCGAGCAGCTATTGTCCATCGCGATTCAGCGCGGAAACGCAAGCGTGACGGGCCCCTTTGCGTCGGGAACTAATCGGGGCGATTTAGTTAGATCAATAGGCGTATAAGGGTTTTTTAGGTTTCATTTTATTCCAGTCTGTTTTTTAATATTAATTTGACTAATTTATTTTTTAAGATTTAGTTTGTAGTCAATATTGTGTTAGTAGTTATTGTCTTCAATTAGGTATTAAACATTTATTAATATTAATATATAAAGTTAAAAGTATATAATATGAAGTAAATGGCCTTGTGGTGACGGCAGTTAGTAAGAATTTTGTCACCACCCAACTTTTCTCGCGAGTCGACTAAGGGATTCAAGTGTCACTAACCATTTGTTGATAGAAAACTGATGATGGGCAGCAGCGTCATCATCCAATGCACTTGTCTGGGCTGGTCATAATACTCGTATGATGTATAATTATTAAAAAATACACAGTTCAATTTTAGATTGCCACCTACGAACAAATAAAACATGGAAGCCGCACGCCATACTAAATTACCTTTTAAAACAGTCCTGAATTTTAGTTGACAAGTGCCCACCCGCTCTTCAATGCATCACGGCAACGAATTTCAATGTCAACCTATAAAAACTCAAGCCGCCATTTAAAAATAGTTGTGATTGGTCCATCAAAGTTTTGATTGGCTATATTCTATACACATTTTGCGCCGAAATATGCACGGTTTTAAGAAAAACTCAATTTCGTGCCCATCTTGGCGGAATTGAACAATTGTTTTTAGGGGCATTTTTGAGCTGGCGTTAGACGTCCATGTTATTTATGGTCGCAGATTGCCACAAACAAAATCCAAACAAATCAAAGGCAACTTTTCTAACTAAAGATCATTTATATTAGGCCGAACAAATTGTAATAATAAAATACTATAGGTAGATCCGTATCCGTTCAACCATTAGCATTAGGAGTATGAACCCTGAATGAAAAAGAGAAATCGCTGTAACATCTCAATAAACACTTTAAAGATACAGTTATCGAACCAAACGCAGCGACCTGTAGCCGTACCATGCAAACGCGGACTATCCATCCTGCTCGTACTCGCGTATTGGTCCGAGCGAGAGGCATAGAACGTCCCCGTTAATATCACGTCGGCAGATCATGGTAACCCTGCCCCCAGTGATTTCATTAGTCGACCGCAGCTCGCAGCCCCCCTGTCTCGTCGTCTAGCCGTCTGTTCGTCTATACTTGCACGTTTGCATATTGTATAGAGATAGCCTACTGCGTTTTATGTACTATGTGTAGTGGAGGTTGCGTATTTTACGGTAAATGTACAGGCAGCGGGCTAAATAAATGCAGGTTAAACAATAGAACGGTTAATATGAAAAGGAATGTAGGTGTATGGACGTGTCAAAACATCAGAATCATCAGATCAGACTAGCTCGATCAATAAATCATCTAAGGCCGGAATTACAGTGACTAACTAGGAATTTTACTATATCTGCATTTTCAATGCATGTTAGCTGTAAGATGTATTCTTATTTGAAAAAAATAAGTCCCGCTGAGTTTCTTGCCGGATTGTTCTTGGGTCAGTGCAGGCGCAGATGGGGGAGGGGGGAATGGGGGACTTGCCCCCCCCCCCCCCCCCCTCACACTGGACCTATGTATGCCTACGTGCTGTTTTAAGTATATAATACTATCATATCATAGGGCAGTGCCTCCCCCCCCTCAACAAAGTCCTGGATCCGTGCCTGGGTCAGTGGTGTAGGATTAGAACAGGAAGTAGGTTGTTTTTTTTTATTTGCTATATTAGTTTAACGATTCAAAAGTGCTTGTTGCTGGGTCCACTTGAATAAAATAATCCTTTGACTTTACACTATGTAAGTTTTTAGGCACGTAAATAACAAAGAGTAAGGACGTAGCTATACTATGGAATGAGATATGAATAACACTCAAATTACTTAACAACTTACAGGTGTAATTATTTGTTTATATTATCACGATGCTACTTTAAAGCTGTCACACAGACGCCACTTCACCAAAATGACAAAATTTAATTTGAACTCTACGCACGTACTTGTAGGTCTTTATTGCTCTGTGGCTAGTGACTTATTTATCAGTCATTGGCGTCCAAAAGGTCGACCCATAAATTTAACCGAGGATTTACAGTAGCCGTACCATGAGTTGGAAAGTAAAGGATACTTTAGGTTTTACTCGACACAATACATAATGTATTATATCGCGCTTGCACTCATGACATTCTTATTGGAGCGAGCGCAATGGCCTCTGCTTTACGTATTGAGAAAAACCTAACGTTACTGATCCTTGCAAAGTCATGGTACGGCTACACTGCCGTCCTAACTAAAAAGGACGCATCTCCCTTAGGACTACTCAGGTCAATGCGGATAAGATCGTCTATCAGGAAAGTCCGTCTACCACCTGAATTCTACCCCTAACTCAACAACATAAGACGCATAATGACGGACTTTCCTTACAAATAAAATATGCCGGACTTACCCACACTGACCTTATAAGAGATGCGTCTTTTTTACTTAGCACGGCAGTACAGGCCGTAAGAAACCGACCTATGGTTTACCGTTCCAAGTTTAGTCTGAATTCCGAATATAACATAAGGTTCATGCGGTGAACGGTGGTATCGTATTGTGGTCAGTATGCAGGGCCATTTAATGTGGTCACTTAGTTGTGTACTTCTGTGGTTAGTTTAGTACAGACTTCAAACCAAACCCATGTAAGATGTAATAGTTTTAATGAGATGTAAACTGGTTATTTGGTTTATATTTCCTGTGTCTGCAAGTTTACGCTTAAAATATTTATGCGTTTTTCTGCCAAGTAAAATGGCAGACGGCATATTAAAAAAATATATACTTACTTAAAAATGACAGATGAAAAGGGATTTTATCAATCCTTATTATAGAGTATTATTGGAGTATCATCATCATCATCATCATCAGCCTATGATAGTCCACTGCGGGACGTAGGCCTCTCCTATTAACTATGCGTAGAGACGTATTAGGAGGTAAATGCCCATAATCGCCACGCTGGGCACACGGATTGGTGATCGCAGTAATGTGTCCACTATGATGACGCTGCTGCCCATCATCAATCTTTTATCAAATAACGGTCAGTGACACTTCAATCCCTTAGTCGACTCTTACGACACCCGCAAGAGGAATTGGGGTGGTGACAATATGTATTCTTACTGCCGTCACCATACGGCCTGGCATTGGAGTATCAGAAACTCGAAATATTCTATATTCGATGTTGGCAGTAGAGCCTCCATCTTTATCCAAGCAGCTGATCCTTTCGTTCTATGTAACATTTTCATTTTTTTCGTTAATTAAATTAGACATTATATCGGCTTTTGTTAATTTCATATTTTTTTTGTTTTCATACATAATAATTAAAATGGCCAGTGTGAGAGAACCTTAAGAATAAGATCTCAGGTGACTGACGGCACATGTCAACATAAGTAACATTATAGGATGTAATAAAGGTTGCAATACACTTGTTCAGTCATTAAACTTATTTTTTTAATAACTCAATAACAGTAAGAGTTAAGAAACTAGTTTCTTAGAGAAATTAATTATTTTTGACCTAAATAAGCTTCCTTTTAATTTAACGGAAATCAATACAAACACCGTATAGTCCTTATTTGTGCAAAAATCCTTAAAAACTATTGTTGTACTGCCTTTTACTCTAACGGACATTTCGTGATGGCAGCATAGAATAAAAAACCGTTTCGAATTAAAAAAAAAACTATTTAAACACGTCCAAACTAATCGCTACACACCCCAGTGCAAATGAATGAAACTAGCCCGCTTTGCATATGCATAGGGATTTCCATTTCAAATGTAGAACGATAAATTCTCGCCCGCTCGCTGAAACTTGCTTTGTTAACTAAAGATAGGACAAATTTAATTTGACGTGGAAAATATGCTCATGACTGTACTTAGAATTTCCTTTATTCCTAAGTTGCAAGCGGATCTGAGATACATTCTTGCGAATATTGTAGCATTTCTTCAAAACTGAATAATTTTAGAATTTTGCTATGAGAATGATTTCGCATGCGCACAAAAATCTTAACTACACCGGTATTAAAAAACATCACTATTACTACATCATCAGGGCATCTCTCCGAGCGTTTCAACCGCCGTGACTTCCGTGGCAACATTATTACACGATTTCCGTGGGTATCTCATATTTAGGATATCTTGATAGTTGTCAAGTACGTCTACTAAGATATCCGAAAATGCAAACATCTATCACGGGATTCGTGTGATAAGGCTGTCACCGAAGTCACGGCGGTTGAAACGCTCGGAGAAATGTCCATCATCAGCATTTCAGCCAGAAGACGTCCACTGCTGAACATAGGCTTCCCTTTTAGACATACACACATACACCGGTTGCAAGCAACCTCTACATCCAGCGTCTACGTGATAAATACGTGATAGTTACAGTATGTAATCACCGCGAGTAAAGATTCAGTTAGAGCTAGGCCTGGGTGCTTAGACAAGTTGCCAATCGCTAACGCTTAATCGTCAGTCGTAAGCGAAAGGCAGCTGTCTTTGTCGCACTAATATGAAAGAGTGACAGAGAGGGAAAACTAGGATACGCTACTAAGCGCTAGCGATTGGCAACTTGGCTACGCATTCTGTATCTCTAGCGCCTCGTAGCGCAGTGCTTAGTACGGTTGCCTATTGATCAAGAGGTTACGAGATCGATTCTCAGTGGCGGTGTATCTTTTTGTCGCTGAAGTGTGCTCAGGCGTACCCGTCACCCTGCCTTAAAGCGTCTTGGCGGCAGACCGTGGGGTTTTAGTGGGTAGACCAGGGCCTCATTAGCCCTGGGAGTCCCACATAACCTCCCGGGTCCGTCCCCCGCGCCCGAGTGGTACGCGTAACACATTTCCCCAACAAAAAAAGGCCTGTATCTCTGTATATCCTATCCTATTACGCCTGAATGGGATTGAAACAGATAATAATTTAGATTTCCGACGTTTGCGGTAGGCCCCAGAGACTCCAGAAGTGACAAAAACAAGCAGGGTCAGCTGTGTCGCCACGTTTTATGCGGAGACAAATGGCGGCTTTGTAGTCCAGACGCTAAGTGAATGAGCGACGTTAATAGCTTTCAGTTATAAACTGATACGGCTAGAGAGGGGACGGTGAACGTTAAAGTTTTATCGATACACATATAATGCATGAAGAAACAGTCATGATTTATTGGAATTGAAAACTAAATAGTGCCACGAATTGGCCTCGTGTTTTTCTTCCTCTTTGACTCAGAAATCTCAGCATGGGTACAAATTGTTTATATCCACCTAAGAGTAACTTTCAAAACTTGTACTGTAATACAATAACTCTTTTTTGCACTTTAAAGACAAATACAGAAAGATGATAAAAGGACATGTGAGGAAGAGCGATCTCTTCCAGAAAACCTTTAAGTAAAGGACATTAGAAAGTACCTAAAAGTTGGCTTATACTGGTTAGTGTCTATTGTTTTCACATGTTATGCACACCAAATAATGAAAATTAGGTACAAAGTCGACATGTATGCCAGAAACGTGCATAGGGTTTTTAGTTAGGGTAGGCATTTTTTTAATCTTCGGGACTAATATATTATACGTTGTAATCGACTTTAAAACATTTTGTAAATAGGGCTCTGGTGCTTACAGTGACTTTAAATAAATTTGAAAGAGCCTCAAAGATACCACAAGAGACTCAAGAGTTGGCAGCTACTTCGTTCAACAGATCAGCCTCGCGATCCAGCGGGGTAATGCTGCCAGCAACTTTGCTGCTATGCCGCGGGGGCCGGTTTTAGATTTAGATTTACTTCAGTTATACTTAAACATTTCTTTGTAGTGTAGTTTTATAATATTACAGTTCTCATTTGTGAAATAAAGTCATTAATAATGTTGTAAATTTCAAGTCAAGTTCTCAGTTGTCAGATATATCAGAAGCAAAAAAATTGCCCAGCTGACTCCTTCGCCACGTTTTTATGTGGCACTTAAATTGCGGCTTTATATTCCGGGCACTAAGTGAAGCGACCGTTAATAGTTTTTACATATAAATCGAATAACCAATGCGGCTAGAGAGGGGACAGCGACAGTCGATGAAAGCATTAATGATATTTTTATAGTAATAAATCTTGGACATCTTGGGTCTTCTTACACAAATTGACCTAGTTCCACCGGTAAGTACAATTAAGGCTGGTGATGTGGTTACCAGACGACGATATATATATAATAGATAGATACATATAAATACTTAAATAAATAGACAGCCATGACTAAGGAACAAATATTTGTGATAAATAAATACACAAATAATGCCCTCACCGGGAATCCTCGAATTCGGAGGCAGGCTACGAATCTAGGAATGTACGAAATAAACAACTAAGTACGTTGACGTATTTCTGACTAAACTTTTCTCTCTACAATCACAAGATTTGCCCAAATGAGGAGGGGGTAATATTTAAATCACCTAATTATTGCACGTAGAAACACATTATTACCATCAAGTTCACAACAGTTTACTGTAGAAAATGTCCATTATGCGACAAAACTATGGTTTATTAGATAAGACAAGAGACAAGTAAGGATAAAAAGGCTTTATCTATAATAGCTACCTTAGTAATTACTAAATAGGTACCGTAAGTATCTACCAGTCCATAGTTAAAATTTATCGAGCCAGCAACTCGCCTTGTTTTTACACGAAAGACAAATGAGAGCATTGTTGTTTCAGACGCTAAATGAATGAGGGGCCGCTAATGGATTTCAGTTTTAAACCGATACCGGTAGAGTGGGGACACAATACATTTTATATGATAAATATATTGTGACGCTCGCGTCTGTAATCGCGTCCTGAATAAATAAGTAAAAATAAATAAATATCATGGGATAATCTGAAATAATTCGACCTATATAGCCACTCACTTGCTTCATGTAGCTTTTGTTACATGTCATCAGTGTCATCACTCTTATTTTACATAGACATAGAGTCTATCGCAAAAATTAAAGCAAGTGAGTGGATAGTACCACAAGTTAAGGCTTACGTTGTAAGTACTAAGTGTCGATAGGGTCTCTATTGGTTCCCATAAAGTTTGAAGTTCGATTTTTGAAGCGAATAACGTTGTAGGTCCGAATTTTTTTTTTCATATTGTCATAAGTCATAAAAATTAATATTATAAATCGGTGGTCAGTTTTGTGTAGGTCATAATTATTGTTAGTCATAAAAGTCGATGCCCATAACTTTTAAAATCCATACAGCATCATTTCCAGAATGTTAAAAGCAATAACCTTCCTTATTATAACTGTTACAACGTCTATATTCGCAAGTTGTAATTATTTGTTGTCGCGTGATTATGTCAATGCCAATGTAATGATGGTTAATGTAACCACCTAATAAATTTAGTAAGTAAACTTGGTAATAAACTTAGTAAGTAAATAGTAAGAGTATTATTTTAAAAGTCGGTCCTGGCGCCTCGCCGGCCGCTGCCGCGGCACGCTCGCTTCGCTCGCTCGGCTCGCGCGCTGTAAGGTCACAGTTCAACCTAACACTCCTCCTCGCTTCGCTCGTCGTCGTACCTACACTGACCTGCCTTAGAGTCGATTAGGTAAGGAAGTTTCCTAAGTTGCATCATAGTCATACATTTCTTAATTTAAATTAAATATTAAATTTTTTGGATGAAATTCGGTTAGTTATTAAAACAATATGAGTAAGAACCATTAGTAGGTTCAAGTGTATGACTTAAAATATTTCTAAAAAATGATAGATAGACCTTTGAATGTTATATGTCAGCAATTTTATGCCTTTTGTAATTAGATTATGTAATGTTATAGGTTAGTAATGTTAGATCTATTAATCGTTATACTTAACAAAAATTATGACCATTGATGCTTATATCAGTAAATTATATAGATATCAATTTCTGACTAACGAAATTCGGATTAACAAATATATGGGAAAGAAAGGGATCCCGTGTCGATATTATACCTATAATAGATAGATACGTACGTTTGCCGTGTGGTGATGGCAGTAAGAATACATTTGTCACGACTCCACCTTTCCCGCGGGTGTCGTAAGAGTAGACTAAGGGCTTGAAGTGTCACAGACCATTCCTGGTAGAAGATTGATGATGGGCAGCAGCGTCATAATAGTGGACACTTTACTGCGATCGCTAATCCGCTTGCCCAGCGTGGCGATTATGGGCATTTACCTCCTAATGTGCTTATACGCACAGTTAATTGGAGAGGCCTACGTCCAGCAGTGGACTGAGAGAGGCTGATGACGTGACAGATACATGATACCGATTTTTATTGGCCGTATGATTACGATTTTTATGAGCCATGTTCATGGAAGACGGTTCACAAGAAATAGCGAATTATACATTTATGTGCCGTGTGGTGACGGCAGTAAGAATACATTTGCCACTGCCCCAACTCTTCCGGCGGGTGTCGTATGAGCCGACTAAGGGATTGAAGTGTCACTGACCATTCTTTGATAGATTGATGATGGGCAATGCCGTCTTCATAGTGGACACATTACTGCGATCGCTAATCAGTTTGCCCAGCGTGGTGATTATGGGCATATAGCTCCCTAGGCTACATAGATAACTTTATACGCATACATAGATAATAAGAAAGACCTACATCCAACAATGGACTGAGAGAGGCTGATGATGTACCTAATGTACCTATAGATACATGAATACATAGAAACCAGCCATGACAAGGAAACAAATACTCGACTCGCAATGAATCGATTTTTCAATGTCTTGTTGTCCTCATGAGTCATCTAGATTCTGTATCTTATAAAAAAAGTTAATCACCCGCAAATTTAGTCTAATCATTTGTTTTCTTAGAACTAAAATACGTCATGACAGAAAATTTCCGAACACTCAGCATAGTTTTTCGATTATAAATGACTTTATGACGTTGGTGGGTGATGACTGATGACATTTGGGGTTAGACGTTGGATTCCGTAGACACATAATAAATTAGAGAAAAAGTGTAACTGTAGGTTAAGTTAAATCCATTGTTGGGTATCGTATAGCGCTGTTGGCCCAATCGTGTTAATTCGAGCCTTATAGATACCCAATAATAGTGGTAATTACTAAGAATTCAAATAAGGGCCTTATCAAACTTGCGATTTGTAAGCGAGTTGCGAATGCGAAAGCGAGTTGCGATTTGTAAGCGAGCGCGCAGCGAGTTGGTCGCGGGTGGTCACTTCGCTTTCCACTCTTAAAGAATACGCAGTGTACGTAGTAGAAAATAACTAAGAGTGATCTACGTCTTGGACAGTCACATACATAATGGATTCCGATTAGGAAAGGCTTCTATTAGCGAGAAATCCCGACGCACTCGCGGCGAATCCGTTACGGGCTCGCGACAAACTCGCTGCGCTCTCGCTTCGCTTTCAACTCGCTTGCGAATCGCAAGTGTGATAAGGCCCTAAGACTTAGGTGACGTATTCAGGCATACGTTACATAAATAAAAGAACGTGCATGTGTCCGATTCGAAGCACTGCACGGATACCACTGACCCGCCCGGATTACATTGGTATTTCAGATGGAAGGATAGATTTTCCGAAAACAAACAATTGCATATATTTACCTAGCGGTACTGTGTGATCCTGATCGCAAGTTCACTTACTTCCTATATATTCAAATGTTCACTACGCTTGCGCTGTGGCTGAGCCATGGTCATGGAAGACGGTTCACAAGAAATAGCGAATTATACATTTATGTACCTATCTACTTGCCTTACCTACATTAGCCTACATAAATAATTTAGTAATTCATAAAACCCAATTTAGTACTGATACTAGTGGCCACTCCATCCAGCAGTTCTGCTGCAAGGACTCGGAAGAGGTGAATACGGGAGGGAGGAAGTGCTAGTGCAAAACGTCATAAGGTGCTCGCATGACTGTCCTGCCTCACCGCAAGTGGTACCGAGTGAATGTCAGTTTCACACCACACCGACTAAACCTCAAACACTAAAGCAATTCGATTACGCGAGCACACCTACTCGTAGAGCACCAACGTCTGCCGCCCCACCGCAGGCATCAACAATCTGCCCAAGACACCGGAGCACCAAGTAGATAGGACGGAGTGTATTTGAGTTCGCAGTCAGGATAGTAGGAGAGACAGGAGGTGGAGCCGACCCGAATACAAGGCATCGTGAAACCAGCGTGAGGGAAATAGATACTATACTTGTTGTGTAATAGATAACAAGGATGATGACTGCATTGCAACCCCCCTTCCCCAGGAAAGGATGCCCTTTCATGATTGTCTGCCCTCGGTTCTGTATTGCTTGTCGCAGCGGACCCGAGCAAGCAACCCAATTTAGTTTGATTTTTTTTTGTATTTGTGTTGCATCCGACATCAAACATGGCTATTTTTTGTGGTCCTAACGACGTACGACGAACTTCTCATACACTCTTGAATTTCCTTGCAGATATATTATGCAGGTTTTTTCACCGTAAAGCACTTGTGAAAATATGTCGGAGTCGCGCTTCAGTTGGTGCAGACCTGTACGACACGTCGAGTCATCGGACGCCAGAATTGTGCTATTTACGATGAGAACAGTTTTGTTTGCAATGTTTACAATTAATTTGTTAAGAGTTACTAAATCTATAAAACGATAAGCAATGTATTGCTTGGAGTGGTCTTTGCTTTGGTCCATGCCGGTGGATAATAAAATCCGGTTGAGATCTACCCGCCTGTGAAGCAGGTAGTTTATGACCTGACAGTATAAAAGGTCACTAGCGTTGTGTTCATGAAGGCATTCGCGCGTTAGACTTAGAAAGAAGTAATTCTTGCTTTAAACATTGGAAAGTCAATTCATTCTGATTCCCGCGTTAGACTTCGAAAGATTGATTCTTGCCTAGACTTGGAATAGATTCTGATTATGATCATTCCTTCCCTTAAGTCAGTCTATCTTGAGACCGCGAATAGATTTGATTAAGTGCACTCCAGAGTAAGAGGAGTTTGACTAGATTCAATAGTTCCTTAGATTCAGATCGATATTTCCTAGCATCCTGACGAAAGTCGTTATTTCTTGTGTTTTGAAATTGGTGAAGCATGGACTCAAACTTAGAACTCTCCAGTCGTTTTCCATTAGTTGTTGTTGTTGTTTAAAGTGTTTTAATTAATCTTGTTTTAAGTGTGTACCTATTGTAATGAATGATCTAAAATTGTAATTACCAATGATTTGAAAAAATTAAAACATACAACCCGCTGAGTTTCTTCCTGGTTCTTCTCATGTTGTGGTTTAACTCTTGCGAACCAGAGTAGTAATAAAAAAAGATCTTAATTCATGTTGTGTTTTCATTATGAGCCCATGCTTACACCCATAAGTGCGTAGATTCAGTATTCTAGCTAGTAGTTAGATAGCTAAACCACCCTATAGCTCGGCCGGACCTGATATAAAAGGGCCCTACGCCGTGATATTGATATTTTGTACATATTTTTGTACAAAAAATCATTGGTACGAGCTGGGGATTGAACCCTCGGCCTCTGCGTATCAGCCGTGCGTTCTACCACTCGACCACAAGCGCTTAATAAATGTTACGAACTCACAAGTCTCACAACACAAGTGTTCAGTTGTTCCCCTTTCAGTGTGTGGGGTCTACTTAAACCGTGTTTACATACTTGACATCCATTTTAATGATAAACATTAAAAACAGACCGCCCAAGCGCGTCTATAAAATTACAGCCATACAAAATGATAGATTTATTTAGTTTCTTTAACTGGCTAATTGGGTTTTAATTGAGTTTGTTTCATTTATTACTTTCACTGAATAGTTTTGGTTAATAATAGTAAGGTTTCTCGCTGAAGCGAAAGGTCTCTTTCCTAATGTTTTAATTATGATGGAGTTTTAGACATTATTCTGAAAATTGTTTATGAATAGGGTTAAGTTAAATAAAAGTTTCCATTGTTTAGGTTATTTTTTACTAGGTATTTAAATCCCTGGGCTCTACGGAAGACCAGCGCTCTGATATGCTCAGGTATGCCAGACCATATGCTGAGTGGAGACCATTTGCAGCCACTATTTGGGTGAATATCTGACCGTTTCAACCGCATAATTTTGGTGGCATAATTTTTGCCGAAGTTTCTAAACGTCTCAATGTTATATTTTATCAATTGTATAAGGTACCGTGCCTTCTTCATATGACAAAGTAGCACATTGTAACGAATTGAAACTTCGGCAGAAATGATGCCACCAAAATTAGGCTGTTGAAACGCTCAGATATTCACCCATTTATGACATCACCAACATTATGTATCGTTAGATTTTTTTATTTTTTCTCTTATTTTTTGTTTCTACTGTGTGTGTTTAGTAATTAAGTAAATTAAAGCCCAGTAAATTATTTTCTATTCTATTCTAATCTAAATTGTTTTTGTTCTCCCGCTGTATCAATTACCTATTATAAATGAAACAACAGAGAACCATAGAATCGAACAACCATTAATATTCTAACATTTATGTGATAGATATATTTCATTTGAGGATGTTGAAACATAGCCTTAGTACCTAACCTTAATATTAGTAAAATAACGTGTAACACGTTTTCTCGAATCGTTTATTACAACTTTGAGATATCAATCTTCTTTTTGATGAAAGGCTCTAAAAAAAATATACAGCAAAGAGTTCGATTTATCAAAAACATTGTTTAATTTGAAATTGTATTAAGTATTTTTTATCGTTTATAGTATTTTGGAGCTTACTTTCAGCGAGTAGGTAGGTAAATAAAGACAAAGGAAATAAAAACAACTGTTTTTTTTCCAAAGAAAATTACTATAATTGATAGAAGACGTACTGAATTGATATTTAAGTCCTTTGAAATCCTGTACCTAATGCATAAGGTATAAACCTAAGTAACTCACTTCAAATATATCTATCCCCAATAGAGGATTTCAATTCTATCTCCCAGTTTCCATCTCTAGCTTAGAAACGGCCTCAATTTAATTAAGATTAGATTGTTTGTGAATTTTCGTTAGGCCTTTGTGTATTATCTCTGATTTGACTAGTTAGTTAGTTAGTTAGTTTTACTGGGCTTTTTCCGCAACTCGACAACCATTGTGCCTTTTTTGCGTGATAGCGAGGTAGCCCTATTCCAACCATCCAAGCTCCTCCACGAAACTCAGTGTATGTTTCAGGTTGCTAAATGCCTCCTTTAGTGTCTGTGGAGTCCCCAAGTGCCTACTCCTGTATACCTCTACCTGTTTACAATCTAGAAGAATATGTTTTGCTGTTTCCTCCTCTTCCATGCAGGCCCTGCACATAGGACTATCTGTTTTGCCCATATTGTGCAGGTGTTTGTTTAAAGTGTTGTGTCCGGTGATCAATCCTACTATTTTCCTCAGTTTGTGCCTGGGTGTTCGTAGTAGGGTTTTCGTGATTTTACAGTTTAACTCAGGTAGTACTTCTTTGGTTTGTCTGCAGGAGACCAGGTCGTTCCAACATTTATTGTGGAGATGTCGATGATATAGACCCAGTTGGTTTCGTATGTATGATAATGGTAGTGGTATGATGGGTTCCGGTCCGTACGTCGGTGTCTCTGACCCTTTTCTCGCCAGTTCATCCGCCGCATCATTTCCTCTTGAGCCACTGTGTCCTTTTATCCATTGTATAGTCACTTTGTTCCCTTCCTTGCTTTCCTCCATGAGGCAGCTGTGACATTCTAATATAAGTTCTGAGGTGAATTTGTTACTTTGTAGCGCTTGCAGCACTGATTTACTGTCTGACAGTATTAGTATATTTTCATTTTTGGTTTTTCGTCTCCTCAGTGCCTTGCAGGCTTCTATTATTCCCACACATTCCGTCTGGAAAACTGTGCTATGTTCTCCTAAAGGTTTCGAAATGTGCATGTTAAGGTCTTCTGAGAAGACTCCACATCCGGTACCTTCATTTGTTTTTGAGCCATCTGTAAATATTCTAAGGTGTGTTTGATTTAGTCCTTCCTTCTGATCTTCTGTTAGCGATATGGCATAATCTTTCCAGAAGATCATCGTCTTTGGTATTTTGTCAATAGGTGCTTCTAGTATTGGCATGCTAGAGATCATCTTGTCATAGATCTTTTTGTGTGCCGAGCTGAGGTTTGACCACAAATTTTGGTTTTTAAGCCGAAGCGCTGTGGCGGCCGCTTCTTTCTGTATGTGCATGTGCAGTGGTAGCAATCCTAGCATTATTTCCAGTGCTGCAGTCGGAGTGGTTCTCATGCAGCCTGTGGTTGCCACACATGCTAGTCTTTGTATCTTACTTAGTTTATTTATTGTAGTGGTTTGCTGTGTGCGAGGCCACCACACAACCGAGCCATAGCTGATCATCGGCATTATGACCATTTTGTACAGCCACAGTATTATGTGGGGTGCTAGGCCCCATCTCTTGCCCACCATCCTTCGGCATTGCCAAAAGGTTACTGTAGCTCTGTTCAGTTTATTGTCCAAGTGTTTGCCCCAGTTGAGTTTGTCATCTAGGGTTATTCTGATTTGACTAACCGAATACTTAGACAAATATTGGAAAATAGCACGAAATTTATGATTTTAGGAATTTACCACCTTATTCATGAACTAGGCGGATGCCGCAAACTAGGCGGGGACGAGGCAGGCCCAGGTGGAGATGACGGGATGACCTGGATGCCTTCACCAACAATTGGCCAGACTTGGCACCGAACCGGGAGCTGTGGAAATCTGAGGGAGAGGCCTTTGCCCAGCAGTGGGACACCCCTACAGGCTAGGAAAAAAAAATCATGAACATCTCCTAACTTTATCTGCTAAGTATTGTTTAAATATTCCTTGCGATGTTATCAATATGTCTATAAGTCCGAAAGGGATAAACAACTCTTATCGGCTTGTTAAGTTAGGAGACTTTTATGAATAAGAGGCTTTATCCGTGGCATACATAATTGTATTAGTCTACTGCGTATCTAGCCGTAGAACTAGAGACAAATATAATTATATTTATTACTGTACTTAAATAAATATCATGGGGCAGTCTTACACAGATTGACTCAGTCCCACGGTAAGCTCAATAAAGTCTGGTGTCGTGGGTAATAAGCGACGATATACATATATACCAGATAGATACTATACTTAAATACATGAAAAGCAATCATGACTGAGGAACAAATAGTGATAAATGTATAAAGAGATGCTCGCGTCTTAGTTGAACTTGGAACCTCTAGCTTTGTATATGCAGAGTCACTGCCCACTGAGCTACAGAGGCTTTCAAATTATTAACCACTAATTTTAACGTACACTAAAACTTAAGTTTTTATAGAACGTTTTTTAATATGTCTATCTATGCCTTTTTGAATGCTTGATAAGAATGATAAGAAAACCCATACCCTTGATAGAACATACCATGGTGAAGTAATTTCATCAACATTTTTGTTTTAGTATACATATACATTTATTTATAATCAAACTATTGGAATAGCGCCCCAGATTTCAGAGCGATCTACAATTAAATTTAATTTGAACGATAAAACCCGATCTTGATGACATGCCAACACGCAACATGTAAAACAAAAATTCAAATATAAAAAAAAAAACATTCAACAGCCTCGCTGATTTTTAATCCAAACACCCGGAAATGCAAAAATGGAACGCATGCGATCCGCCGCTCGAAAAAATTAAAAAGTAAGCATTTCAAGCGGCGAGTTGGATAAAACAAAATGGCCGAAACTCAAAATGGACGACATCTGGGACCGGCGGGAAGTGCGTTACGGTCCAGAGGACGTGTATCGATGGAAATGCAGTCGGCCATGCACGTTTCAACGGATTCTGTGAACTGATGTATAGGTTCCTGAATGCGTTTCGTTCCTATTACTCGTATGCACAGTTGCTTTGGCTTCTATTTGTTTGTTTGATTTTCTTTTTATATTTCCCGAGCGGAGGAAAGAAAATTCAGTATTTATACAAATATGTTTACTCTCTCTATTATGTGAAATAATTCGAGCAGAAAATAATATAAGTAAGAATACGGTGAAACAGATATTATTTACCGTTATGCTTGTTTTATTCCGAAAAATCGCAGAAAAAAAACGATCAATTTGGCGCAAATGACTATTATACACAGATATAGATGTGCAATTTTTTTTATGTACCTATTAAGTATGTTTTAATGATTTAATACATCTCTGTTATAAGTATGTGGTGATGGCAAAAATGAGGGGATGGAAAAAGTAACCAATGAACAAGGTGCTCATTCGATTAAAGACAAGAAGTGTCCATCGTCAACCATTACACATACAAAAGGAAAGAGGTTAGGGCACCATCTACGACACGACGAATAGATTACGTTTATCATAGAAGTTAACGTTGAAGGGAAAAGGAAGGGACGGCTGAGAAGAACATACATTGACCAGGTGAAAGAAAAAGTAGACGTCGAAGGTCTAGAAAGAAACATAAGGAAGTTGCTCCACCGACAAGAGCCCTGGTCTTAAGAATAAAGGTGGATTTACTCCAAACGAGCGAATGCTCATTCTATGCCCCACTCTACGAATATCGACGAATTACGTTTTGCGTAGCGAACGAATTTCGTAGAGTGGGGATAGAATTACTTTGCACTCGTTTGGTGTAAATCCACCTTAATAAGAAGAAGTAGAAATTGGAGCATAGTAACAGTGGATTTGTGAAATAATTTCAAGGCATTTTCGTATCGAGATCAGTAACAACATAAGAGTGTTTATCTATTCCAGAATAATAGTATTTTATGCAACCCCTGTTTAAGAGAGGTCAAAAAAGGTAAGTGGCGTGGGTAGTTATTAAAAACGCCACGAGCATTTTTTGACTCAGTTAAACAACGTTGCATACAATACTTTTTCTACGACCACACACTTATTTTGAAATAAGATTGTTTTGAGAAATATTCTTACAACACTACTTTATTGATCATCAAGGTCGGGCGGGAGATGTCAAAATTAAAAAAGAAAGCACCTCTATGGTTTACTGTTCATCAGAAATGACATTTAAAATTAGGTTGGGAGCCATGTATTTCATTAAGTCTTGTATACACGAGATGTCTTAAAATGCAAAAAACGCGCTGCGAGTAAACTCGAATGTTTATAGGAATAGACAATATAGACTTATCTTGACATCCGTAAGGTAGGGGCTTAAAGACAAAGGGAGTAGAAAAAAAAATTAAAACTGATCACGTCTCCGAGGTCATCCTGTATTATGGCGTGCAGTGCATTTTATTTGTTCGTAGTTTATTTATTTCACGTAGGTAAATCGAGGATTATGGATTTTATCAGAGTGAGAATGTAGGTTTTTTTTTTAAATTAGTTAACATAATCTAATCAATCCAAATTGCCACTTAACTATGCGAAACTGGAAAACAACCATAATACCAAGCCCAATTTAACATTTATTTACTAATACGTACTCATTGTGAAATGCAGGGATTACTAAATCGTAATCGAATATTTTTGTTAATTTTCTGAAAGCATTTAATATTAATTCAAAACAGTTTATTCAAAATACATCACTATTTTTTTATGTTCATAAAGAGAATGCAGATATATAATATTCAATATTTCATTTTACTTTTTCGTTTGAACAAATGCAACTTTATTTTAGTCTACATTTGAAAATTGGATTTACTGTAAAGTTCGTTTCAATATTGGTTTGTGCATGTTTTAATGGAGTGTTTGTATTCTTTTTTTGCATGCCTACATATGAAATTAAGCTGATAATGGATTAAACTATGATTTTTTATTAAATTATCTGAAATAAAATGATATTTCTCATGAAATCGGTAAACGTCGGGTAAATATTTTGCCCAAAGAGGTTGATCACATAAATTGCAATTTCTTCTGTGCGCCAACACATGAATGTCGAATAAACTACTACATTGAATTCATACTAAGAATGGATACATAAAAGCACGTAACTACTCGAATATTCCAAAAACAAAATGTACTAACAATAGTACCTACTCATTCTGTTATTTTTTACGTAATATACAAAAAATGTATATATGTCTACTATGGAATGTTGTTATGATTGTGATGATTATGTGTTATTTATTGAATTGTTTATTAATAGTGTTAGCAAATATTCGGAAGTATTTGAATTATCGCTTTTTTATTTTCAGATATTCGTAGGTACTTATAGTTTTCAGAATACAATAAGAAAAATTAAAATGTAGGATAAGATTACTTTGTTTTGCAAAACGTCTAAAATTATACGTGTGATCCTGTAGTAATCAACAAAGCTAACTAGAGATTATCACCATGCAGTTGGTTCAAAATTCTTTTCGTTGTTTTGTTTCAAACCACTTTGTCACGCTTTTAATTGCTGTTTTGACTCAAAATTAAAAAAAAATCCGGTGCACTTGTATTTCTTTTTCACGCTAGATTTTAATTCATACATCAGAAATTGAAAACAAAACATCATCTCATACAAAAATCACCACTGCGACACGTTTTTAGGTGCACAAATTAACACAACGAAAAGAATTAAGTAAAAAAAAATCCGGTGCATTTGTATTTTTTTTTTCACGCTAGATTTTAATCCATACATAAAAAATTGAAAACGAAACATCATCTCATACAAATCACCACTGCGTCACGTTTTTTAGGGACACAAATTAAGACAACGAAAAGAATTTTGAGCCAGTTATATCCTAAATTACTCAAAGTGGTCAACATATTTTTTCGGTCCGATCGTACATACTTACAAATGTAATCGTATCGCCGGTAAATTAATACGTACGTTAAAATAACGACGTAATGTTATTTTGACAGCCTCCGTAGCCTAGTTGGTAGTGACCCTGCCTACGAAGCTGGAGGTTCCGGGTTCGATTCCGGGCGAGGGCATTATATTAGTGTATTTACTTATCACATATTTGTTCCTTGGTCGTTGCTATCTATATTTAAGTATCCATTTGTATCCATTTGTATCTTGGCCTCACAAGCCTTTTGAGCTTACCGTGGGACTAAGTCGATTTGTGTAAGATATCCCAAGACATTTATTTATTTACTGTTCTTTATTTGTATAAATTCAAAATTGTAAGTGTTCAATTAAGATTGGGGAAGGGCAGGAAGGTGCGTTCCATTCGAGTGCGTCCGGGGAGCGAGGGGCAGCCTTCCACAACGCGAACGCTAGCTAAAGAGGATACACCTTTATTATTTTTTTACTTTTATCTTTAAAGCATATCCCCCTTATTCGGAAACGTCACCTAACTTAGCAAGCTAAGTATTGTTTGTCCCTTTCGATCTTATCAATATGCCTATAAGAGCGAAAGGGATAAACAATACCTAGCGGCTTGCTGAATAATAACGTTTATGAATAAGGGAGTATTTATTTAGTGTCTCTCTCCGTCCTACCCTATTTATAATGTGGCACGTGGTGACGGCAATAAGAATAAACTCTGGTCGCCTGTTTGTGTCAATTCAAGGCTATTTTAGCCCACCCAAGCGAATGCATGCGGCAGACATGGTCGGTCCAGTTGGGTCATTGTCAGATTTAGGTCATCGTCTTTTCGGTGAACATACATAAAGTTGAGGAGTTCGAGTACTAATTTTGCGATAAAACAAGTATTGGTACAACTAGGTTCCCCATTCTACAACCCTATGTAATAAAATGGCAGCATAGACTTATAAAAGCTGTTGACTTTTGACCACCGAGTGGACAACTTTTGTTTTTCCGACTGACAGTGACCCAGTTTCATTTCAGCTTTTGGAACGCAGTGTGAAGATTCGGTCTATATCATCATCATCAGCCAATTGACGTCCACTGCTGGACATAGGCCTCCCCAAAGAGTTCCACAAAGATCGGTCGTGAGCTGTCCGCATCCATTGGCCTCCCTTTACCAGGTCGTCGCCCCATCTTGTGGGGGGCCTTCCCACGCTGCGCCGTCCAGTGCGTGGTCGCCACTCGACGGTCTATATGCTTTACTTTTATTTAGAAAAAATGGGAAAAATCACAGGCAGCAGCCTTAATAAATAATGTTACACTATAATTACTCCTTAGTAATTTAATTCTTGTGTGTAAATAATTTTTGTGCAACAAATGAAATTGTTTTATTAAATATTTTTGATTTGTGTTTTTTAGGTAGTAGCACTAACGTATACAAATTTTAAATATTAGATGTTATGTACTAAAGAAAAATACCGAGTTTACCAACGCCAAGGTGGGATTTGAAACTACGTCCTCAGCTTTCGCGGCTGATGCTTAAACTACTGGCTGGTGTGGTTATATGGACTGAAATATTTAAATTAGAGGTAACTCCCTACAGAATAACTGTAAATTTATAATATGTTTGTTTATGTAATATAACCATGGTTGACATAATGATCTTGAAAGAACCGCGTATAGTTCGGGAAAATTTATTTGATCAACTGGTATCTCACTTATAATATGCTCTTTTGTTTTGCGAAACTAGACAATCAGCAGTTGAGCCCTTTTCTATTGTCAATGACGCAAAACAAAAGGTCGTAATTAAGATAACAGTCGGTCAAATAATATTTCCCGAACTTTACCATGCAGCACTCCTAGCCGGATTCCAGCATTCGTTTCGATAGGGTACGGGTGTTCTGTATACTTGTTGACCGGCACATTATACAAAGAAAACAATCCGAAAGTAAACTTAAGCTTGGTATTCCACACGCGTCCGGTATGTCCACACTAAGCCACTCGCCTGCCAAACTAGCTGGAACGAGTACTCGCGTCAAGTTCAATGTTACGAGCGACTTGCGCCAGTCCGCTCGACCTTCGACTATACTGTCCCCGAAATCGAATTGCTGCGACATAGCACAACAAACGCTATTACCAATAGTATGATTTAAAAATGACCATTATGATATTTTCATCACACTTTCTGTCTAAGTGCGCCACTTCTTGCATGCATCGCAGGAGTAATAGAACAGCGAAATTTACTAGGGAATTGAAAATTAAATTTTGAATCCCATAAAACTATTTCCAAAAAATATATTTTGTCTTCAGACTATTTTTTTTCTCGCAAGTGTGATGAAAAACATTGTATGCATTACGGTCGGTAAGCGGAAGACTAAGTCGAGTCATTAAAAGCTTCTAACACTCTCGTTAGTAATACCGTACTTACCACCCTAGATGCACAATGTACTACATATTTCGTAAATAAGTCGAAAACAAAAGAAGATCAAGGGCTGATATTACGCATACAGTGTTCTTAGGGCCTGCCACTGCTGCACCTCAAATTACAAACAATATAACCTGACTTGAAAGTCACTGACCGTCATCAGCTCGAAAGTTATTATACCTAACTGAGAAGCAGACGTAGAATCATAACGACAAACGGGTCTTAATCGCGTACACTTACGTTTATTATTCTGACGTTTTGTTTGTCGTTAAAATAGGAGTGATCTAATCGTGAAAGTGAAAATTAAAATAAGATGTAGAATAAATAATAAATAAATATCTTGGGACATCTTACATAAATCAACCTAGTCCCACGGTTTAATTAAGGCTTGTGAAGTGGGTACTAGGCGACGATATTTATATAATAGATACATACATATAGATACTTAAATATAGACAGTCATGACCAAGGAACAAATATTTGCGATAAATAAATACACAAATACTGCCCTCGCTGGGATTCGAACCCGGAACCTCCAGCTTCGTAGGCAGGGTCACTACTCACTACCAACTAGGCTACGGAGGCTGACATAGAATGGTAGGCAATATTGCGCGTTGTATCCAATCTTGTTACAAAAGAAATAAAATAAGTTAAAGTACCTGCAATGAGAATACTGAATTGTATTTGAATGAGTAATCATACCTACCTACTGTTACAATAGAAGTATAATAAATATTATATTGAAACGACTTGCCGTTTCTCCCTTGTTATAAAATACGGTCGTAATGCTCCGTTTGTTTATGCTCAATGTACCTGAAACAATAAAAAAGTTGATCAGTTCTTTTTTTTACCCACATAAATAAAATAAATATTTTAGAGACAATGGAAATGCAATATAAAGTACAGTCGCCATCAAATATATCCGCGTGTCCGGAGCGCTCAAAAACATCTCAACATGCCTCTATCGTAATCTAATCCTAATCTATGGCAATAAAGGTGTGTTCATATATTTTTGAACGCACCGGAGGCTACCATATATCTGATGGTTACTGTTCGGGGACACAACCACCTTACCCTAAAAAACTTTTAAATAGTTATAAAAACTAATTAATTTAATTACTTCTCGCTAATCTACGAAGGTAAGACAGGTATCATATATCATGGACGGTGTTGTCACCAGCACAACAATATACATTAATAAAATAGCACCACGTACCTAGAACTCACTAGGTGTTTTACAACAATCATGCACTGTTACTGTACTCGGCACTTAACTATAATTACTTTAATAAAACTAGCTCGCTGGTCCACCCTTATAATTAATTCCATTTCCATTTAAAACTACGTGACCTTGGATTATTCCCTTCGCTTACCTACCCAACTGTCAAGTGTATGATTCAAGTAGGTTTGCCAACTCTTGAATCTGGCAACCAGGAAAAGACGCGTGTACACACACACACACACACACACACACACATACACACACTATGGGCAAGTGTCCTTACCGAGTTGTGACGTAGGTAGTGCTGATCAACGCCACATCTTTTCGACTTGTTATGGTTGGCTTGATTCGAGCTGCAATGATATTGATATATTGCGCTAAGGCGCCACTAGATGGCGTTTGTAATTTTCTTTTTTAAGGATAAGTAGTACTCGTAAACGTAGGTAGGTACGCAGTGGATAAGTGTAGAGAAATCACATATAGTTCGGGTTGAAATTAAGGTTTGCGGACTTTTACGTGACTCTCCCTTTTTTTTTTCGTGGGGAAATGCGTTACGCATATCACCCGGGCGCTGGGGAGGGACCCGGGTGGTTATGTGGGACTCCCAGGGCTAATGAGGCGCTGGTCTACCCACTAAAACCCCACGGTCTGCCGCCAAGACGCTTTAAGGCGAGGTCACGGGTACGCCTGAGCACACTTCCGCGACCTCGCAGCGGCTACGTGACTCTCCCTAGATGATTTCGTCTAATATAATGTAATAAGGAGTTGATATTATATACTGTTAATTTCAGTGGAATTCCCCACAGAAATATATATAAATGCTATGAAATATTTATCACTGGAAAAAAATATTTCGTCAAAAAACGTTGGAAGTAATATATTCTTGGTTGATTCAGAGTCTATGAACGATAAGGATTCAGAAGCCAGCGTATGCTGGTTTGCGATGACATGCAACGTGAATACTTGACAGTCCCGAGGGTTTAATAACGACGAAACCGTGTCAAACAGCTGTAGTTTCAAGGTTATGTGTAATTGGATTAGCTGAGAAGTTTTAAAATATAAGTGACATGTTTGTTACATTACTATGTGTGGGTGCGGTTAATACATACCAGGCTACTGAGGGTCGCGAACTTCAAACGACACG
>JALPQI010006020.1:0-53257 GCA_025490895.1 Thaumatotibia leucotreta | reverse complement strand
GATTTTAACTATGCATTACAAAAAATATTATGAGATCTAGTGTGAAATTCCACAAAAAAAAATTTTTGTTATTTTTATTAGACTTTTTGAATACTTTTTAACATTTCCAAAACTTTTTATCAGAACAACAATTTGTTTCAAATGATTTTTTTATGGACAGGTTTTTTTCGTCAAGTCTATTCTTATTTTTTGATTGTCAGACAAAAGGCGTGGTAATATTAGAACACATTGTGGTAGCATTGTAATGAAAAAGAAGTTTTATGACGAGTTACGTCGAAAAACTTCTTTCGAAAAAAGGTTAATTATCTCTGGAACCAAGCCGAATCTAGGAAATTTTATATAACATTAAATACTCTAAATATGCTCAGGAATTCAGCATTAAAATCTTTCGGAATGCTCACGAGCACCGTGTATAGTAACCCACAAGACTTCGTCGTATCCAACGTAAGGCCCATGGTCCTGTAGGTAGTGGCACAAGAGTTGATGTCACGCACACAACAGACTCAAGGGGAATTTGAAGTCAATGTTCTTTTCGTTCAGTCACGTCTAATAATATGTATACATTTCGGAACGTATGTCCAAGGCATAAGGATCAAAATCGTATACATA
Source organism: Thaumatotibia leucotreta (assembly GCA_025490895.1). NCBI lineage: Eukaryota > Metazoa > Arthropoda > Insecta > Lepidoptera > Tortricidae > Thaumatotibia > Thaumatotibia leucotreta. The sequence goes on along the minus strand of JALPQI010006020.1, from coordinate 52,648 downwards.
TTATTAGAGCCGACCGTACTGATAGCAAATCTAATTAAAATGAAATTAAATGTTTATTGATGCAAGAAAAAAAATCGCACAAATTGAAATGAACTTTACGGTCTGCAGAGTAGGTAAAATTTTATTTATATTTTACAATATTCTTTAACATTTTTTTCATCATACTTGCTGCCTAAGCGCGCCATTGTTTGCGCGCGCAGCGGGAGTAATAGAAAAGTGAAATTCCCTAGGGAGTAATAGAAATGTCAGTACGTCATTTAATAATGTTATTTCTTAAAACTTATTTTTTTCGTAAGCGGAATACTAACTCGAGTCATAAAAGTTGTAACGCTCTCATTAGTAATTCCGTACTTACCTCCCTTGATGCACAATGTACTATTCCATAATACTTTCTATCTAAGTACTTACATAATCATTGTATTATTGAAACATTATTAAAATGAAAACCAGTTAGATGTTATTAAACACAATACACAAAGCCAACGTATTAACCTTTTAAATACCAAACAACGTCAACATGACATGACACTAAATGACATTAACACTTTTGTAGCCATTATTTGAAATCTACATACGAGTACCTACTTTACATTTCATAGAATCAGTGGCACTGAGAATTAATTTACAATTTGGCATTCAAAAGGTATTAATGGAAAACATAGAGATGATTAAGTATAGTAAGAAGTCAGATACAAACAAGAACAAGAACAATCAGTAACAGCGAGGAATAGTGTAGAAAAAGTCAAGAAAACCATACTCAAAGAAGCATGTGTAATGTGCAATTTATACATATCGTCGGGGAGTGCAATACCGCGTAACTAACACAAAAGACATAAGACATTTATTCGTGGGATGGGTTTACAAATAGTTAGCCTGGTTCCTGCACTAGGCAAAGCCTGTACTGCAGGTAACAAAAATTCGGAAAAGATACTTAAAGTAACCTATCAATATATGAATGAATGAAGATTTGAGGAATTTGTGTATACATATATGTATGTGTATGTGTAGGTGTCTATGTGTGTGTCTATACGTGTGTAGTGTTTACATGTTGAACAAATGTTTACATTCACTGTATAACTCTCACTTCTCTATGTCTTCATAATGAAGAGACTTGAGCCATGTCTGCATTTTATTTTTTGTTTCTCGAAGAGAGTAATGTAGCAAAGGAAATTTTGAACAAATGTATTGCATGCAGATAAAGATTAGATTCCATAGAAGTACCTATGTTTGAAATAAGAATCTTATTGACATGTGTTAGATACGCGGTATTATATCCCCGACGATATTGTTTTTTTTTATTTACCGTTAAAAGTTTAGAGGGTTAATTCTGAAGTCATATTGATGAACTTTTACTATGGGACCGACATCCGATTCGAAAAAAAAAATCTGTTCCATACATTTCCGCCTACTAATATCTCATGACTCATGAGAACTATGGAACATCAGATTTTTTTCCTCGAATCAGATGTCGGTCCCAGAGTAAAAGACCTGGGGCCTATTTCTCGTAACTATTAGTTTACAAGTATATTAGTTATTAGTTACTAGTGAAAATTTTACAAGTCCTAATATTTTCTGTTTCTCGAAAATAATTATTAGACTAGTAACAAATATTGGTAAACTAATAAAAAATATTAGTCCAGCTTGGCTGATTGGGGTATTACCCATGCCTTAATTACATATTAAAAAAAAACATTGGCTTACCGCCAATGAGAGCAAATTTTTTGTTTAGTTAAAATCCAATATCTAAATTTATTAAGAATGGATATGAAGTTGATGGTTTTGAGGAATATATTGGAAGCCAGAGATATTTTATTTGGAAGCTTTTCGGATACGTTAACCTAAATAGATAAACGTAAAAATGGAAGGAATTAACAATTTTAATGATTTCTCATCCGAATCCGTCCACATTTTATAATTTTCTTTAGTTAACTGTAAAGTAACACGCTAATAGTTTGGACTAATATTTTTTACCAAGCTTCGGCGACTAATAGCTTTATGAGTGTATTTTACAAGTGTAGATATTTTTCTTTGTATTCGAGAAACCAAAACCAAATTAGGACTATTAATATTAGCTAATATTTATTAGTTGGTAACTAATAACTAATATTTTATTAGAGTGGCTTCGAGAAACGCAAATTTGTAAACTTGTAAAAAATATTAGCCCATGGACTAATATTACTAGTCTAATAAGGTACGAGAAATAGGCCCCTGGCCCCAATTTCACCACATTGACAAGTGCTACAATTGTAAATTTACTGTTTCTCCAATCTGGGGCGTCTATAGGCTACAGTTACCGTTTACCATCGGAAGGGCCGTGTGTTTGTTTGTCACCAACATAACATGTAGTGCAGGAACTTTAATAAAATTAAATAAGCAGTAAAAAACTACCTTTCTGTGAAGCAAAATTACAATTGTCACAAATAATACGACAATTGTAGCGAAATTCCAACATAATTATGTCGAACCTCATGTCAAGATTGAATGAGAATTGTACTAAACCTTGTGACAACTGTCACGGGTTTCGGAAAATAAATAGTAGTTTTGCTGCGATTTAATAACGTTATTAGTAATAATTTTATCTTGGTGGCAAACAAGCATATGGACCGTCCGATAGTAAGCGGTAGCCGTAGCTTACGAAGGCCTGTGACGTCAGTAACAGTGATATTTTACAATTGTCACACTTGTAATTATGGTGAAATAAGCCACTGAGAATTAACCCTCTAAAATTTGGCTGGTCGAAGTTAACTTTTTTGTGAGAGTCAAGCTAATTTGGTGTCCCTAGAAGTGAAAATGCCTATTTATTAAAATGAAAACTACACTATACCTCGCTGCAACTAAACATAAGAAAGAGATGATTAGTCATGCAACAAACCTGCATAGCCTTCGACAATTTCTGCGTAGATTTAGTAATAGGGGACATAGATGCCCTCCTAAAATTCACTGTATAAGGCGTCGCGCAATCTTCAACAATAGGCGTTTCAGCGATACCGGGCGTACTTGTTAAATAATGCAATCGGAATTCATCAGGCCTTTTCTTAGGGGTCTCTTTTATAGGGCTGTTATAAGACAAGTCATTTTCTGAACCAGTATCTTGCTCGTCAAAACAAGAAACACAAGATGTAGGCGTCCCTCGAATAACGGTGTTTCGCTTCTGGTATTTCTTGTTTATATTCTGTGACGCGGATAGTAGTTTCGATCGGAATAATCTAGAACCTTTCTTTGCGTTTTTGGGAGTCTCCTCGCAATCTAACATGCTTAGATTTGGTTCTGATACGAATTTAGGACTAGTTTTCCTTCTTCTGCTAATAGCTCCTTCTGATAGCGTGCTCTCGTTGCTGGCTTCAGAGTCGTAATCGTCGTCATCTAGAGATTCTGAACTAGCGATTTTGTGGACTAAGTTTTTAAGAACAATGTTCTTGTGTAAAACGTCATTTTTGTCGTCAATGCGTTTCTTTTTCTGGAAATAAGGCATGCGTTAGTGATGCGGGTTATGGTAGGAAAGTTAGAGAGAGAAATAGGGGGCACAATGCGACACACAATGTTAATAGGTAGATATTTTTAAAAGTTGCATGTTGATATACAGTCAGCACTTATGCAGCTGTGCATATGAATGTCAAATATCGGTATTGTAAGTGAAAAGGCCGTTTTAACTCCTCGATTAGGGTGGTCCTTAGTTTTATAATTTTGTAAAGTGAACTCTTTGCCTTTCCCTATTGCAATTTTCCATGGGACACCCTGTCATTTAATTATTTGAGACGTAAAGTATGTTTGACACTGTTTTCACATTTTTTTAACAAAAATTAGGGGTCGCTACAGGGTTGCCACCCGTACTATAATGGTAATGTACTATATTTTTTCATAAAACTACTATTTTATCTTACAAAAAAGGTGACAACCCTACATTGCTACCATAATACAAATTTGAAGAAAGACAAAATTATTAATCGTTATTTTATTACTTCGGCAGCGGCCCCTAATCTTTGTTTAAAAAAATGTGAAATTATTATCAAGAATGGTTTACATGTCAAATAATTAAATGAGAGGGAGTCCTATAGTAAATAGCATGAGAGGGAATCCTATAGTAATAGCGCCTATTTTGGCTCAATCACCCTACAAAATTGTAAAAATTAGGGCCACCATATCCTCGATAGGTAGCAACGTTTGACCTGGCCCATACACTGTACTGAAAACCGTACTGTAATTTGAAACATTGTTCAAAAATTTAAATAATTTAAAACATGTTCAACTTTTAAAAATATTAATTTAAACAGTTATCAGAAAAGCACACAATGATACGAACATTATGAGAAGGAGTAGAAAGTAAGTAAACAAAGACAGATGAACTCCAAAAAACAATATTTTTGTAAATGGTGTTATGGTAATTGATTTCACTATTAGCTTGAATAATGTTAGGTTGCCGTATATTTATTTAAACTATGGAACAAAGGCTTAGATTTGCTCGACTTAATAATTTGAAGCAATACGATGCCATCATAGGATTATACTACAGTTTTTCTCGGCAATACCTATTAGACCGTGTAGAAAAGTACTATGAAATTTAATTTCAGCACGGGTAAGTACAGAAAAGTGTCTCCTGTGCATAAATAAATTAACCCTTCAAAGGCGCACTTTCTGAGCATATGCATTAACAAGGATTATTCCACTATACTCTGTTTGATTTGGTGTTTAAAAAAGGTAAACAATTTTGCAGTATCTTGTTATTGTATACAGAGTATACAGGGTGGAACGGAACGACGATCTTTCCCGCTACCGACCGAGTCTACCAACCATTACGATGAATTTTCAATATAGTACCAACGTCGAAATATCTTTAAAAAAAATTAACCCCTCATACAAAGTTACTGATTAGTTAGAGTTCAATAGTATGGAAAAGTCAATTTTCCATGTACGTTTTCGATGTTGGTCCCATACTGAAAGTTCATCGTAATGGTTGGTAGACTCGGTCGGTAGCGGGAAGGATCGTCGTTCCGTGCCACCCGTACATCTGTAATATCTGTATATGCATTTCAAGCTGTCCAATTCTGTCTTCGCAATGCTTAAAGTAATCTACACTTAGTAGTTTTTAGTTATTAAAAGCGGTGAACTCAAAAAAAATATCTGAAGTACCTCTTCAATAGAGTTAATAGCGGAGCCCGATCCCTTTTTCGGTGTTTTGTTGAGAAGCCCCTTATTGAAGATGTGCCTCTTGATGGAGTCGCCGAAGCTTCTAGATCCCGCGACTTTCCCCGTCCTTTGGATCTGTATTGGTGTGCCTGGAAAACATGCATAATCTATGTTATAAACTCAATTATTGGCCCTGAAGTCTATTACAGACTATGGGGGCCCTGGCAGGATATACAGTGTGAGTCTTCATAATGTGCACATCGAAAAATCTAGGAAAGTACACTTAATTTCATCGACGAAAAAATTAGAAAAAAAATTTTAGCTCAATTTTTGGATTTTTTATGATTTTTTGAAAAAAAATTAACGCCGTTTTGTTCTTCTTGTAAACAAGAAGTCTTATCTCTGAGATTAGGTAATTTTTCACAACCAAATAAAAACAATAACAATTAATGATAGTAGGTTGTGGTATCTAAGTGACAAAAACTGCCAAAACTTATCGCATACGTTTATTATTACGAGGTTTTCGTCGAAGTTCTGGCTATTTTCAATCGCTTTTTTTAAATTGTGTAAAATTTCTCAAAGAAACGTCCAATTTACCAATACTTTTTATGATTTCATGTTAAACTACATCGTATTAGCTTTCGAACAGTAAAATTACCACGCTGCTAACTGACATACATCATTAGTAATCAGCGGCTAAACAAAGGGCTTGCGCAACTTGTCCAAACACGCGCGCTGCGCGCACCCTCATTAAGCAGATAAAAACCTTATTTGCTACTGTCATAAGAGGGTGGGGGGTAATAAAAGTAGGAAAACCTGGAAGAACTTCTCACATTCGTTCTTCTCACGTTTTGGACTGCAACGGACCTACTAGTGCACGGACGCTCAACAACTACTCGCGGAAGACGACGGATTTTCTGGTGAAAATTGCTCGCGCCTTCGCGACCCGACCTACTTCGTGGTCGGCGGGGACCGCCTAACAACATCAGCCTCACTGTCGGTGGCCCTCAATGCACTGCCGAACCCGGTCCCGTTCAAGCGGAAGCCCCGGGCTAGGCGGTGTAGGGACTGGCCATTAGCCGACAGTGAAAGCGTCGCACGGCCCCGTCATCGACCAGAACCACCCCAATGATGGACATGCCCGACTTAGGGCAGTCTGACGACGAGGAAGAAGCTGTGGGTAGATCGGTTTCGCGAGATATCGATCTACCCACCCAACCAAGAAATGTGGGTAGATCGATTTCTCGCGATGTTGAACTACCCACTCAACAACCACCGTCGAGAAGCGGTGCTGCGCTGGCCCCCCAGGCCCCCGGGTTGCCCCCGGGTCAAGGGGCCCCTTCGCGGCCCGCAACTACGCCAACAAATGAAGCCCAGGGCGCTTCACACCGCCCGCGTGCATCCAGGAGCACCGGTCGGAAATCGCCCGAAACAGCCTCGTCGGTCCAGCCGGTGAGCCGCCTTCCCGCCCCTCTATCGCCACGTGCCGCGCATGATAGTGACTGTATCATGCTCGCTCGTTTGAGTGAGATGGGGGCACTGACGGTGGGTCTCATCGACTGGATGAAAACATACCTCCGCCTGGAAGAGTACGGATTGCGACACGACGAGTCCATCCTGAATGAGAAAGACAAGGAGATCCTGGAAGCGGCAGCCCGTATGCCGCTCCAACTGCCGCCGCTAGCCTGCATGCCAACCCGCATGCCAACCTTGATGCCGAAGAGGAGGAGAGAGAAGGAAGAGGCGGGCGCCCTAGACAAGCGCCCCTGCGTAAAACGCTCCCCGCCTAAGGACCCCCGCCCACCTCCCCGCTCCAAAAGCGCCTCCAGGGCCGGTGCTACCAATGCACCCTGGAAACCGCCCAAGCCACCAATCGCAGCCGCGGATTCCAAGGAGGACCAGACTCCAAAGCAGCAACGCACGCATATGAAGCCAAGACGACTCCCGCAAGACCTGCCCAAACCCGGTCAGGATACGCAAGCCGCCCAACCAGCCGCCCAAGCCCAACCAATCGCCGCAGACGGAAGAAGCGGGCCCGCGGTGTCGTTCGCAGCAGTAACTGCAGCGCCCTGTACTGCCACGACCTCCGCCGCCCCCTCTACCGCCCCAGCTACGACTGCCAGTACAGCTGCCAACCCCGCAGCCCCACAAGCAGCAACACGCAAGGAGAAATACCCACCAGTAGTGGTGGACAAGACGCCCAATTGGACCAGCCACTTCGCCAAGTTGGCACAGAAGCTGGGGCATGCACCGAACGCGAAGCCATCGGGGGGAGGGGTAAGATTCGACCCCAAATCGGCCGAAGAGTTCCGCGTGGTGCAAGCGTACCTCCTGGAACTCCAGGCCAAGGTGGGGGCAGTCAACTGTCCCTTCCACGCATATGAAGCAAAGGAGGAGCAACACATGAAGGTGGCCATCAGAGGGCTCCCAATGGAGACCGACCCTGAGGAGATCTGCGCAGCCCTACGTGAATTGGGCTTCGACGCGGAGTATGTGAAGCCCATCCTAGCACGCAGCGGACGGCCTGGCTGTGTGTATTTCTGCCAGCTAGGCCAGACACCAAAGCAAGCAAAGGAAATATATAACATCACCGAGCTGCTCTTCATGCCGGGGATAAAAATAGAAGCCTGGAGGAGCAAGAAGGGGCCTGCTCAATGCCACAGATGCCAGGGCTTTCGGCACTCGTCACACGGGTGCCATCGCCCAGTGCGTTGTGTCAGATGTGGGGAGGGACACTTCGCCAAAGATTGCCAACGACCGAAGAGCGAGCCAGCCTACTGTTGCAATTGCCACGGCCCTTACCCGGCCAATCACGCACAATGCCCGGTATTCCTGCGTGAGGCTAGGAACAAAAAGGCTGGCCCCTACGCACTGACAATTCCTGCGCGCCGGGGCCCAGAGACGCGGGCCACGATTCCAGTGCCCACGGTGGAGGAGTCGGCGACATCAAACCTGATGGCGCCGGCAAACGCCCCCAAACAAAGGGGGCAACAATCACAACCCGCGACTGATCCCTCTGACGCCAGGAAGAAAAAGAAGAAGAAGAAGAAGCCTGCAACCTCCGCTCCACCTGCTCCACCCCCAGCCGACGGGGAGAAGAAAAAGAAGGCCGCCACAGGAGCACCGACGGTGCCACCCCCAGCCTCCGGAGGGGCTGTCATGCTTGACCTCATCCGGCAACTGATATCGGTTGCCGCGAAACAGGACCCCAAAACAATCGAGCAGGTCCTAGAAGAAGCCACGTCATTCCGGCCTCCTCTTCAATAGAGGGCTGAGAATCGTATATTGGAACGCCCGCTCGCTGACCGGGAAATACGCTCTGCTCCGGTACTTTCTCAGGGAGCAGGACGTCGATGTAATCCTGATCAGCGAGACACATCTTCGTGACAGCGACCGCCTGAAGCTCAGCGGGTACATTATATACCGTAGGGACGAAGTCTCGCCCCACGGTGTAGTTTACCGCGGGCTGCTAGTGGCAGTGAAGAGGAGAATCGTCCACCAACTTGTCGCCGAGCAGCATCTGGACTCCATGTCGGCTCTGGGAGTCGATATGCGTATCTCTGGCCATGACCTTCGCCTCTTCGCCATCTATCGGCCGCCGGGTTCTCCAGGCAATATTGTTCCAAACCTGGTGCAGCTCCTGCAGTCTCCCATGCCGACCATCCTGGCGGGGGACTTTAATGCCAAGCACCTGGCCTGGAATTCCTCACGCACCTGCATAACGGGGGCGCGGATAGCAGCAGCAGCTATGAGCCACAACTTCGACATCTCGGGCCCCGAAGAACCGACGCACTATAGCGACGCGTACGGAGCCGGGGACATCATCGACTTTGTGGTCCATAAAAACGTCACCGCAGCCATGCAGCAAGAAGTGCTGCAAGGCCGTCTCTGCAAGGGATCGCGCCTCTCCATGCGCGCCCCCCGGACAGACGGTCTCGCGCCCTCCCTCGGGAGCTAGCGCGGACAACGGATCCCCCTGTCTAACCCAGGAACCACAAAGCCGCAGACAGGCCAACTGACCTCCAAGTCAAGATTGGCCACCGACTCCACGCTGAAACCCCGGTGACAGCACACAAATGACCGGCCCGTCGTTACGGGTTGAGATGAATCAGCCACAGAGGGCAATGCCCTGACATGGCATCCTCCACTTCCATAAGGGAGTGAGAGACGACCACGCAGACATTCGTTCTGAATTTATTCCTGCTGCTACTTATTACTCCATCTTCAACCATTACGCTATGCCACGTCTAAGTGATTTTCTTCCGGCTCACATAGCCGACATTCACTTTTACTATGGAGTGGCACGTGGAAATTCCAGAGGAGCGCGCGCAGCTTACATAGCTGCATTTCCAAATCGGCTCCCAGTTCCATCTGCCCGCAACTTTCAAGAAATACACCGAAAATTAGCAATTATTGGCCTTGGAAATGCTAGAGATCGCCGCGAGCCCCAACCAGTCATTGATGTCGCTGTTGAAGAAGCAGTTCTCAATGCATTGTTTGCAAATCCAACGACCAGCACTAGACGTCTGGCTCTCCAGTTTGGGATATCACAGAAATCGGTGTGGCGGATTTTAAGAAAAGAAGGCTTGCATCCATACCACTATCAAAGGGTACAACATTTACACGAAGACGTAGATCAGCAACCGAGGCGCATCATGTCACTTTGGATTCAAAACCAAACTAGAGACAATCCTGGATTCCTGAGCACAATACTGTGGATGGATGAAGCGACCTTTACAAGAGATGGAATTACTAACTGCCGCAATTTGCACCAGTGGTGTCCCAAAGGCCTAAATCCCAAATTGAAACGTTCATCCGGGTACCAAGTACGGTTCTCGGTTAACGTTTGGGCGGCTCTTATTGACGACAAGTTAATTGGGCCAGTGATATTGCCGAGAACCTTGAATGCAGCAAGATTTTTGGAGTTATTAACAGACGATTTGCCCGAATTACTGGAAGATCTCCCTCTGGATTTGCGCCGAAGAATGTTTCTGCAAATGGACGGTTGTCCAGCTCACTATGCCGTCATCGTCAGAGAATTTTTAAATGAAAATTATCCTAACCGTTGGATCGGCCGGGGAGGACCGGTAGCATGGCCGGCACGGTCGCCTGACATGACGCCCCTCGACTACTTCTTGTGGGGGACAATGAAACAAAAAGTCTACTGCACTCCCATCGACAACGAAGTTGATCTACAAGAGCGTATTTTAAACTGTGCAAATCAGTTAAAAAACGACCCTGAGATGATAAGGAGAGCAACACGACAAATTTTAGTTCGCGCGGCGCTGTGTCAGCAACAACTTGGTGGACATTTCGAAAATCTAATGCATTAAGTTAGTTGTTTTAATAATAAGGTACTCTGAAAATAAATAATTAAAATTGATCATCGTATTTTTATTACCTATCAGAAATAAAATTACCTTCTCCCGTTCCTTAATCTCCACCCTCTTATGACAGTAGCAGATAAGGTTTTTATCTGCTTAATGAGGGTGCGCGCAGCGCGCGTGTTTGGACAAGTTGCGCAAGCCCTTTGTTTAGCCGCTGATTACTAATGATGTATGTCAGTTAGCAGCGTGGTAATATTACTGTTCGAAAGCTAATACGATGTAGTTTAACATGAAATCATAAAAAGTATTGGTAAATTGGACGTTTCTTTGAGAAATTTTATACAATTTAAAAAAAGCGATTGAAAATAGCCAGAACTTCGACGAAAACCTCGTAATAATAAACGTATGCGATAAGTTTTGGCAGTTTTTGTCACTTAGATACCACAACCTACTATCATTAATTGTTATTGTTTTTATTTGGTTGTGAAAAATTACCTAATCTCAGAGATAAGACTTCTTGTTTACAAGAAGAACAAAACGGCGTTAATTTTTTTTCAAAAAATCATAAAAAATCCAAAAATTGAGCTAAAATTTTTTTTCTAATTTTTTCGTCGATGAAATTAAGTGTACTTTCCTAGATTTTTCGATGTGCACATTATGAAGACTCACACTGTATTGATTATGATTATTAATCAATATCAATATTAATCACTGTATTTGTGGTAACAGCAGTCAAATAATGAACATTTATTAAGGTGGTTCGTTTTTCATACTAATTGATTTATTCAAATATGGGTAAATGGAGCATAGTATTACAATGAAATCACTTCCATCCACAATCATTTTGATATTTATTTGCGGCAAATTCTGTTTACGAAATAAAAATGGTCAAATAATAGCTTAAAACACTACTTTATTTTAATACAAATTTGTCAATGTGTGGGTCGGCGGCGACAGTGTCATACACCAATCGTATCTTCGGCGTGTGCGTTAAAAAGCGACGTTGCCAGTTGACCACAAATGCTGCGTTGCCGCTTTGTCAAACCGAACGCATGTCGTGCAATTTGTTATTTTATTTTGTTCCATCAAACTGCATCAAACGGAAAGCGTTGCTAATGTTGCCATATAGGTCATATATACACACAATAGCCAACCCGCATACTATTTTATGATATTCCGTATTCGATCGATTTGCTTGATTTTTATATTTTGTATCAGAAGACCATTTATTATAGAAAATATATACATAATAGTTACGTTTACGCTACTATAGGTTGGACTTCTTACATTTAATGTTATTAAAATAAATGTGCGTACTAAATGATAGTGGCGTGTAACCCAACGTATAATCCATTTGGCACGGCAACGTCGGCAACACTAAATTCAAACGTCACTCTTTCTTTCAAAATCACCGGCATCGGCAGTCATTTGGTTACTTTGGTTTGTTTAATCCGAATTGACGCTGAATTGCTAACGATTGTTTGAAATATTTTATAGCGTGGCATCTACAGTGATTTACATGAGGATGGAGCTACAAACGCCAAGGAAAGGCTATAAAAAAACACCGATATTCGGGCTCGGGAAAAACTCGTAAGCGAAGCCTTGTAGAAATTATACTATATTACGGAGAAATCAAAAGGTAAGTCCGGTAGAGTATCTTTCCTCCCACTATTTCAACAGATTTTTTATTACATATTTTCATTATGCTTATATTATAATAAAAACATTTGTTGTTTTCGAAACAACTGCTCCACGGATTGGAATAACCCAGGAAACTTGTCATGTAGATAAATAGCAATATAAAGACTGTCCACGTAAAAAAGTGGTCGACGTTATAATGACAAATAAGATGAAAAAAATAACAAAAACGAATTAATTTAATATTTATATAATAGTATAATTCGTGTTCTTTAAAATATAATACAAGACTGGTGCAACACATTAAGACTAATAAAATGCCCTGACTTTTCTTCTTACTCCTTCCATCAATCTTTGTACATCGGTTTCGGTGATCGTTTTACATGTTGTATCCCAATATTTTTTGAATTGTTATACATCAGTAGCAATTTTCTGACTTCTTTTTAGCTTTCTTTTCATTATTGCCCAGAATTTCACTACAGGCCGGAGTTCTGGGCAGTTTGGAGGATTTGCAGATTTCGGTACAACAGAGATATTATTTTCGTCATACCATGTCAAAACCGATTTCGCGTAATGAGAAGTGGCTTTATTAGGCCAAAATATGACTGTCTGAGCGTGGCTTCTTCTGAACGGCAATACACGTTTTTTTAAACACTCCTTCATGTAAACGACTTTGTTAACCGTGCCAGTTGTAACGAAAGATTTGCTTTTTTTACCACATGTACATATGGCTTGCCACACAAAATTTTTTTTTGCAAACTTGTCTATTTTTTTGCTGTAAATTTATCATCAATACCTCCTCGTTTATTTGCGACATAAAATTGTAACCTTGGCAACTGCTTGAAATCTGCCTTGACGTAGGTCTCATCGTCCATCAAAATGCAATCAAATTTCGTTAAATAATTTGTATACAACTTTCGGGCTCGAGTTTTACATATTTTTTGTTTAGTAACATCGCGATTTGTAACGCTAGACGCTTTAATATGAGTGTAAACCTGCTTTTTGTTTGATCTTCTGGACGTACGACTTCGATAACTTACATTTCCTGGCGACGTCTCTAATGGACAGTGTTGGGTTCTTCTTAAAGTGCTCAATGACTTTCCTTGCCTTATTTTTATCCATGGAACCGTGTTTTCTACGCGAACCTTTCTTCCTTTCGACCGTCAACCTCGAGCGATAATTAGCCAATACCTTTTGGACTGTAGATTTAGGAACAGATAATAATTTAGCTAGCTTAGCTTGCGACATATCAGGATTTTCATTGTAAGTGTACAAAATACTTTTGCACTTGTCCAGTTGGCTAGAGGCCATTTTATTATAGTTATTATTTTTAAAATCGAAAGTAGTCTCAAAATAAACCTTATATATCCCGCTTTCTAACTATCACAGTGACAGATTTCATTTTTATTTTATTTTATTTTTTTAAAGATTTTTATGTCGACCACTTTTTTACGTGGACAGTCTTTATATTATAAGTATAACATATTTTTAATGTAAATACCGGAAACGTTAGTTTCCCGAGGGATGATGAGTTCCAGGCCTTCAACTTTTAAAACTATAACCTTTTTGTAGATACTCACTGAACCTGTTTTGAACCCAGGCTCCCTCCCTAACTTCGCAGTCAGGATCACCACCATCTAACTAGATAAAGCTGAACTGTATTTTTGATTCCAGTAATCATCAGCAAAGCCCGGACGACGGGAGCAAAAGTGAACTTTTCACTAGTGCTTAATGAAATATCGACTATTCTATCGACATCCATATGAACGATTTTTTAATTTGAAATTTATAGATTATGCTAATTATGTTGCCCTAGTAGTTCCACTTCTTTTCCAGATATCAAAAAATATATAAGATTTTTAATATGAATTCACCAGTTTTTTTAGTCAACACATCCTGATATTTTTTGTGAATAATTTCGCCTTGAGGATGTAAAAGTAATCTTAACAAGTGCATTTTGAAATTCTGAACGACATTCAAGCTGCTTTTTAGGCTTTAATTTCGGTTTTAGAACCGTCCTATGGTACTAGGTATTATTGACATATTATTGTTTATCAATTTTAGATCGCAATGCCTCTGATTACGTACGGTTGCATAAATTACTGTTGATCAATAAATTTCTAATTCATAAAATGCTGGTATGGATGTCGATAGAATAGTCGATATTTAACTAAGCACTAGTGACAAACGCATTTTTGCTCCCGTCATCCGGGGTTTGATCATCAGACACCATTTTAACAATGAGTATTCTCATTTCAGATCCAAGGCCAACTGCAGGTGTCACAAATGACCGACGAAACTTTTATAGAAAACATGTTGCCAACACTAGTGATATTTTATAAAAACTGTATATTGACAGAGATAGTACCTACTAAAACCAGAAAGAATAAAAAAAAAATATATGAAATGATGTAAATAAAACACTGAATTTATGAATTGATCTGTTTTCTTTATCTATGTATTCTGCGCGTGATTAGAATGGGAAGGAATCTAATAATTAAAGTGACTAGAAATATCAAATATATAACTATACATACAGTGTGTAAGTCTAATACGGGCGATCAATTAAACCAGGCATGGGATTCATTAGTGTAATCATAGATTACAAGGTTTTTTTAAAGTTACTCTCAATTATGACACCACAGAATTTTTTTAAGATTTTTGGAGCAGCAATGTAGGTGCGAACATTTGTTATTGTTGACATGGCAGTTATGTCATCTTCTTTTGAAATTAGCTGTCAACGAGTATTTAACTCGCGTATGTTGCTCTACATTGCGCGCCGAATTATTTTGTATGGAAAAATTTATTGCTCTAATTTTAAGTAAAAGTTATTTGAATGTACTTATTATGTCGTAAACTAACACCCATTAAGAGCTTCGCCCGCATTAGACTTACACCCTGTATATGAAAACTTGTCTGAGATCATAGAATAGATTCCGTCCCAATCTGATTGTACACCTATTAGGTCATCCAGGTCCGGTTTTTTGTAGAATGGTCTATTCCACATTGACCATGCAAAAAATACCGGAACTGAATGCCATAACATCACCTGAAAACGTTTTTAAGTAAATAAATAAGGTTACCAAAATTAAACCTAGGTGGCTAGTTCAGGGGCCAATACCACAAAACTTTACAAGCATACAATTCTACAAAGTTGACAACTATTTTGTATGGGAATTTATACAATTTTGTAGAATTGTACGCTTGTGAAGATTTGTGGGATAGGCCACAGGCATTACTGGAATAATTGTGATTATAGGTAAAGTATCAATAAAAAAATTAAAAGTCTTATAAAGCAAAAAATATATATCTTGATATTACGAGATTTGAACCAACTTAGACTTATCCAAGTTCAAAACACGTTCCGAAGAAATAAGCAATCAGTTTCGTCAACGAATAAGGGTTTGAATGTGTGTGTGCATACTTCGCAAGCGCGACAGCGTTTCGTATTTATTCAAATAAACTTATTTTGTAAATTAAACCTCATCTGAAATTTAGTTGGCCACATTAGAAATAGCAGTTTATTTTAGGCAAACACATCACTTATTAAAATTATTTCCATTATCATACATAAAATTTAAAAATACGTAGAATACGCACCAGCTAGGCACTGTAACGCCATCTATTGGCGTAGTAGTGCCTAGCTGACCGTGACATTCCACCTTAAAATCAGTCATTACTACCTACTATTTGCAGATAAATAATTTAGGTATGGAGAATTTATTATGGGTACTCGGAGAAAGCTTAATCTAAGTTTACTCGCGCCTAGTTCGTTTTCACTCAGGAGCGAGACGGCAATATTGGATTTCTCACTCAACATCGCGAATTGCAGAAATCGGGTAGATGAGAATCTTTGAGGATTTAGTAATGGAGTCGGCTTCATAGCGTTTCCCCTCTGCCAAAGACTTTGGCCAAGAATTTGTACATTGACCAAACCTGTTTATAAAAACTATTTCATTAATCGATTCTTCGCAGTCTTGTAATCGTTATGTACCCGTAACAAGCTCCGTCAAAATGCATGTATGTGCTATGTATGGATTCAAAACTCGTTCAAATACATCATGTATACAAAATATGCGATACCATTTCATATCTTGCCTTTATTTGTTTATATTACAACATTTTATTACATAAAATTGTTCAAGAAAATCAAGTACCAGCGAATCGATAGCAAAATCGGTTTCAAAAATATCGCACACAATTCGTATTTTCATTTTTGACTGATGGAGAAAGTTTGACATTTATTGTATTCTCGTATTTAAGGTTAATAAGGTCTACCCATCTTTAAATTTTGTAGGAAATATCAGACTTAGTGAATCAAGTAAGACAGAAGACTCTGCCTTGGTCTAATGTTAAGCTTATATGTAAGCCAATAAGGTTGAATACGTATTACGCGCGAAAATACATAGAGATGTGAACGTTACTCTTTATGACACAATGTCGAGAGTAGGTATAAAATGTCGAGATACGGACACTTGTATTTACGTATATTAGTGTTCTCACAGTAAGTAAATAAAAACACAGTCTTATCGAATTCAATAACTTCATTTTTACAAGTGCTACTTAACGCTAGTTGGACCTATATTATAAATTGTATTTAGGTACTTACTAAAATATCACTAAGGAATATCAATATCACCGGCCTTATTGCAAAAACTTGTATGTATACGCACCTACGCACCTTGTACCTACGCACTTGTATTCAAATTGTATCCTTACGAGTATTCACAATTAAGCCTCAGTGAGTTTTACCCCAGCTAACTAAAACTTTCTTACTACAACAAAATAAATAATACTCGTATGTACACTCGTATGGACATACATTGTTTTCTTTCACAACCGCTAATTAATATTATTTATTAAATATTATAATTGATTTACGGATTTCGAAATGCACGTGATTGACCGAGACTTTCCTTACAGTTACAGCCTTCGTAGTCAAAGATCGCGATAAACGAAAACATAATCAATTGAAGTAGGTTAATGGCAAGACATTCAGGCGGTTTTGTATTAAAATTGGTTGATTAATTAATAACTGTTACTAATTGTCTGTTTACTTTTATTTAAATACTCAAAACAACAATATATAGTACCAAGGTGCACGTCAATCTATGACGTTTAGAAAAATATATCGATACGATAATCTTCAGACACTTGAAAGCCATATTAATCGGTTCGATTACACCTACGTCGATAGTTTGAAATTGTGTCCGCATAGAAATTTTACTGTATTAGTGTGATAATTTAACTTAGTGTTGTGGTATTGTTTAAGTGTGCGTGAGTAGTAACGAGAAGAAGAAATGCATTTGTAGTTAGAACGTTTACATGTGTGCTACCTCGTCCCCCTCGGAAATTGGCAGAATGTTTTGTTAGGAAAGTTATAGCGATACCGTCTCCCCATACTAAATCCTCAAAGATGAGAATACAGCAACTTTTGATTACCCACCGAATAATAGGCATGATGACTGGCAAGTCAAATCAGCATCTTTTTTCGAACTGTCAAAACGATCACCGCTATGGAATTTTATATGAAATACTCAAAAGTGACGTCACGTTTGAGTACAGCTAAATGACCTACTCTTTTAAGTTCTTTTCAATTTTTTAAATATAAATTCTGTACAAAAATTACTGCTACTGCGTGTATTATGTCGTGCATAATATTAAATAATTTATTTTAACTACAGTCATCATCCCTATTCTCATAACTCGGATCGGCTGCAGCACGATGCGCTGTCTCGCTTTCTATCTCACTCTAACAGCAACGTAAATAGCGCGCGCGGCCCTGCGTGCGCTTCAGTTGTCTCCGGCCGTCGATGCGAGCGCGTGCCCCATAAGATTATGCAAGCAATGTCAGGAAAGGACACGCTGTATTTTTTTGTGTACTGTATAGCAATAGTGGCAGGTAAAACACTATTGCGTAAAGAAATGGCTAATTATGTTGTACTACCAACTAAAGGCGTGATACTAACGCATTTAACTTGTAGGAGCTAAGATAAGGGTGAAAGGCTTAAGGGCTTTAAAAAAATATAGGAAATAAATCATTTGAATTATTGAAAATTTACGAAAAAATTGGCATGAAACCAAGAATATTTTCTCATCGAGTCATCATCTTCATCCTAGCGTGGTTCCCGGTTGCATTCGGGGCCTGCGCCTCGAAACTCGGGTTCCGCTTAAGACAACCTAATCCCAAGATTTAGCGGAAGCGCTAGTTTTTACGAAAGCGACTGCCATCTGACCTTTCAACCCTGAAGGTAAACTAGGCCTTTTTGGTACTAGGTTCGGTTTCCTCACGATGTTTTCCTTCACCGAAAAGCGACTGGTGAATATCAAATGATATTTCGTACATAACTTTCGAATAACTCATAGGTATGAGCCAGGGTTCGAACCCGAGACCTCTGGATTGCGTGTCTAACGCACTTACCGCTAGGCCACCAGGATTAATTTTAATAACTTACCGTATCCGTTCTGTCGGTTGAAGTGCTTGATCAGCCGTCGCTTGTGCGTGGACTCGGGTAACGCCTGTATGTGCGCGTATAGTTGTGCTAGCGCGGTGTCGGTCGGGTTGGAAGAGTTCTCGGCCTTTTGGCTAATATGTTGTATATGTCTTATATCAACCGTTTGCCACACTTCGCTAGGTCCTTTCAATGTTGCATCCACATCGATATTGCGAAAAAAATGGATATAAAAACAAGAATATTTTCTCATCAACTAACTGAGTAATTTTAATAACTTACCGTATCTGTTCTGTCGTTTGAAGTGCATTCACATCGAGATAGTGAAAAAAATTGCCTGTTTCACGGCTATATTTTTTACCAAGTGAGTAATTTTAATAACTTACCGTATCCGTTCTGTCGGTTGAAGTGCTTGATCAGCCGTCGCTTGTGCGTGGACTCCGGCAGCGCCTGTATGTGCGCGTATAGTTGTGCTAGCGCGGTGTCGGTCGGGTTGGAAGAGATCTCGGCCTTTCGGCTAATATGTTGTAAGTGTCTTATATCAACCGTTTGCCCTTCGCCAAGTCCTTTCAATGTTGCATCCACATCGATATTGCGAAAATCGACATAAAAACAAGAATATTTTCTTATCAACTAACCCCCTTATTTTAAACGTTTGTTAACTTAACAAGCCGCTAATAATTGTTTGTCCCTTTCAGTCTTAACAATGTGTCCATAAGAGCAAAAGGGACAAACAATTATTAGCAGCTTGTTAAGTTAACGAACGTTTATGAATAAGGGGGTAAGTGAGTAATTTTAATAACTTACCCTATCCATTCTGTCGTTTGAAGTGCATTCACATCGAGATAGTGAAAAAATTGCCTGTTTCACGGCAATATATTTTACCAAGTGAGTAATTTTAATAACTTACCGTATCCGTTCTGTCGGTTGAAGTGCTTGATCAGTCGTCGTTTATGCGTGGACTCGTGTAACGCCTGTATGTGCGCGTATAGTTGTGCTAGCGCGGTGTCGGTCGGGTTGGAAGAGATCTCGGCCTTTCGGCTAATATGTTGTAAGTGTCTTATATCAACCGTTTGCCACACTACGCCAGGTCCTTTCAATGTTGCATCCACATCGATATTGCGAAAAAAATTTATATAAAAACAAAAATATTTTCTTATCAACTAAGTGAGTAATTCTAATAACTTACCGTATCCGTTCTGTCGTTTGAAGTGCATTCACATCGAGATAGTGAAAAAAATTGCCTGTTTCACGGCAATATGTTTTACCATGTGAGTAATTTTAATAAGTTACCGTATCCGTTCTGTCGGTTGAAGTGCTTGATCAGCCGTCGCTTGTGCGTGGACTCCGGCAGCGCTTTTATGTGCGCGTATAGTTGTGCTAGCGCGGTGTCGGTCGGGTTGGAAGAGATCTCGGCCTTTCGGCTAATATGTTGTAAGTGTCTTATATCAACCGTTTGCCACACTTCATCAGGTCCTTTCAATGTTGCATCCACATCGATATTGCGAAAAAAAATGGATATAAAAACAAGAATATTTTCTTATCAACTAAGTGAGTAATTTTAATAACTTACCGTATCCGTTCTGTCGGTTGAAGTGCTTGATCAGCCGTCGCTTGTGCGTGGACTCCGGAAGCGCTTGTATGTGCGCGTATAGTTGTGCTAGCGCGGTGTCGGTTGGGTTGGAAGAGATCTCGGCCTTTCGGCTAATATGTTGTAAGTGTCTTATATCAACCGTTTGCCACACTTCGCCAGTTTCAATATTGCATCGACATCGATATTGCGAAAAAAATGGATATAAAAACAAGAATATTTTCTTATCAACTAAGTGAGTAATTTTTATAACTTACCGTAACCGTTTTGTCGTTTGAAGTGCATTCACATCGAGATAGTGAAAAAATTGCCTGTTTCACGTATATATTTTTTACAAAGGGAGTAATTTTAATAGTAATTGGTTCGTTGACACATCGAAATTGCTAAAAAAATTGCCATGAAACCAAGAATATTTTCTCATCAACTAAGTGAGTAATTTTAATAACTTACCGTATCCGTTCTGTCGTTTGAAGTGCATTCACATCGATAGTGAAAAAAATTGCCTGTTTCACGGCAATATTTTTTACCAAGTGACTAATTTTACTTACCGTATCCGTTCTGTCGGTTGAAGTGCTTGATCAGCCGTCGCTTATGCGTGGACTCGGGTAACGCTTGTATGTGCGCGTATAGTTGTGCTAGCGCGGTGTCGGTCGGGTTGGAAGAGTTCTCGGCCGCAGTTCGGCCGCGGTCGACGAATGTGTATACCGTGTTCGCTGCTGTTCTGAAATCGTATTTAAATAAATAAATATCTTTTCATCACACCTGTTCGGCGCGTGCGCCGCAACGCTGCGGTGATGCGCCGTGTAGGTGCGTCATTACGTCCTAGTAGGCCGTTAAGGATTTTCATACAACATTACGTCGCACTAGCGCGGTCCGGCGCACGCCGAGATTTCTTTTATGAAAATGATGAAATTAAGTCATCCCTGATTTAGACCATTTTAGAGTAATTTTGTGAAAATATATTGTTTTATTTACTTTTTTGCATCACAGGTGTGATGAAAAACATTGTGTGTACCACGGGCGGTACAAGAATTATGAACTCGTGTGAAGTAAACAGGTAGAGGTATACAGGCACTTGGGGACTCCACATACACTGAGTTTCGTAGAGGAGCTTGGATGGTTAGAATAGGGCTACCTCGCTATCACGAAAAAAAGGCACAATGGTTGTCGAGTTGCGGAAAAAGCCCAGTATAACTAACTAACTAACTAACTAAGTAAAGCCCGCGCCTTCGGCTTGGGCTTTACTTTCACACTCGTTCGCAAATTCTTACTTACCGCCCTAAATACACAATGTACTATAAAACATCTTACACAAATCGACCTAGTCCCATGGTAAGCTCCATTTAGGCTTGTGATGTGGGTACCAAGCGACGATATACCAAGAGACGGCATGAAAATTGTCACTGGAGACAGAGCTTTGGCATCAACGTGGAACTAGACCTCCATAACATGAGTTGCATGTTGTATGTTTCAATACGACTATATCACTTACTTATTTTTTTATTATTGTTTATTTGTATTGTGTGTTGCCTGCCGTGAAACTGTTCACGTGATGGCCTCATCGGAAGACCAGCGCTGGCACTCGCTAGCAACATGCTGAGATGAGGCCATTTCGTAGCATACACGCTTTTATTTGTAAAATTATTTTTCGTTGTTATATATTGTGGTTTTTTGTGTATGTTGCGAATAAAGCTATTTCTATTTCTACTTATCCGACAGTGGAGTTTGCGCGAGAAAGAGACAGCAGAAGAGACGAATAATGAAGCTTAAGACTGGAACAGGGAGCCGATTCTCGCGCATTAGAGATGATGTCGAATTCGAGATATGTCGAAAAAAAATGGCGGATGTCCATTTTCGTATTCTCAAAATGTCACAGTAGAGAAATGTCTATGCTTAGCGCTCGACATGTAACGTCAGCTATTTGTCACTCGACATTGTGAGCAAACGTCAAAATCTCGAATCGAGTAGACCGTTCGTTCTTTACGATGGAAGAGTTTATGGCAATATTTGTTGGTGATGTTCTTCACGAAGCTCAACTTATGGCAGAGATCCCTCGTAGACGAGCCGAATACCGAAAAGATCCCTTTGAGATGCGTGACAAAGCGTTCATTAAAAATTTTAGGTTGTCTAAGGAGATGGTTAGATACCTAATTAATATCGTGGAACCTATACTCTTCGGTGATCGCGTTCCATCGTTGAATCGCAATTTGTTTGGTGAAAACCGAAGAAAATTTCCCCTGCCGGAGTTCTATGTCGGCCTCCAATAGCTCCGCCAACCGTTTTTTTTGAGCAGCAGAGGGGTACTGTTTTTTTTTATTATTATTCTCCATTTTAGAGACTAAACAACGTAATTAAATTGAATGCGCTAAAATGGAGATGCTAACTTGTTGATGTTGATAAAGAAATAGACAGTTGTGACAGTTCCGTTTCTTAATCACATTACTTACGTTTTATGATAATCCATTTCACAAAAAATATAAATCTTTGTACGCTGTATTGTTAAACATTCATAAGAAAATATGAAAATAAATTTAATTGCTTAACAAATACTAAATATTCTAACGGTTTACAAAGTAAAATTCAAAATCGGTGTTCAATTTCGAATTCTCGATTTAGAATCACTACAATCGAGAAAACGGAACGTAATTTGTGATAGACATTTAACCTTTTGAACGCCGCTTCGGATGTCATCGGACGTGCCCGTGTCGCCGCCTATACTAAATTATAACAAACTGTGTAGTGCTTGCCACGTAACTTACGATAAAATATTTTATTGTTTATAGTTTACTGTGATTAACTTCGTTTTTTACCACCTTGTCATTAAATATTATATAATTATAATTAAATCACGTTTACCAATGTCTTTATTATGGTTTCGTCCCTTTTATTAATGGTTTTATTCTGTAAATTTGACCAGCTATGCAAATTTATTGATGGACGTTGCTACATCACTATTATTTCTCATTTCGTATCTGTGACGTCATGAGCGGTCTACTATTTCAGACATTGGCGAAGGCTTCATTGTTTTTTCGTTGATAAGTTGGCACTAGTAGGGAGAGGATTGCTCGTATTAGAAACTTATCGATTCTGAAAATTTCAACGTTGTTTAATAAATCAGAAAATTTTACAATTCTTTTGATAAATAAACATTGTAAGCTCAACATTATAGTACTCAAATTGTTTAAACTACTAAACAGTACCAATCTTATATATTTTGTTGACTTAACATAATTTTGAAATATCGAATAATCCACATCACTAAAATTTTTATTCGGTCTCATTTTTAAGACGATGGCGTAGTCTGTGTTAATTATGATTGCGGAATACAATGACTTGGTAGGGGTTACCGATGAACCACGATAACAGAGTCTTCCGTTATTTATCGATTCAAATATTCTGCCATCTATAAAAAAACAGACTTCACTGATAAACCCTGGTAGGTAGGCACTAATTAATACAATTCAAATATATTTATTTATAAGTTCAACTTTGAAATCTTCCAAGGACTCAAATATGTCCAAGTGTCCAAATGTCCAAGGGTCAAAACATCCATGGAATCAAAATGTCCAAAGAGTGAATGGTATCACAATGACAAGGATTAGGTACTCTATCATATACTGCGAGGCCATCAGATCGAGGTTTCCGGATGCTGAGCGTGCACCTAGAACTGCCGAAGGAGTATCTACATGGCAATTGCGTATATGAAGCGAATGTATCAACACTTGGTGTGGCTACTTAAGTCATTGGGTAACTTGCTTCAGTTAAGGACAGATTCTGGTTATGGCAGATTACTTTTATGACAGATTCGAAATCTTCATTTTCGTCCGCTCCTTCTAAAATTCTAAATAATTCTTCAGCGGACGATATTGTAGACGATGTACTAGACAACTTACGTCATAATTTTATAAGAACATATCGAAGTGATCAAATAGGTTAGCTAAGTAAGGTCAGTCGCATGCATAAATCTTATGTCGTAAATCTAAATATCGAACGAGAAAGTCGACGTAGATATGCCAATACCAATCATCGTCACATCACTAGTGTCTTTTATATAAGACTTTGGCTACGAGACTTGGGGTAAAATCATACATAATCTAATGGTATAATTGAAGTTTATTTTCATCTAGAAAATATAATAAAATCTACAGATCAGTCTCACCTGTTACTTAATCAACAATTACTGCGACTTACTTATGCAAAGAATCAAAGTAAACTCTGTAAAAGTAAAGAATGTCTTGAGAAAAACATGAAAAAAAAATGTCTTATTTATCAGACTGCGCCGATACGAGCTGGGTATTGATTGTCTGAAATATCAGACTACGGCGGTCAAAAGGTTAAAACAGTTTGCGACATTTATCTCTAGTGACAGCGAGAATACGGTTTTTGTGTACTGTAGACTTTTTTGTGACATTTTCGATAGACATGAGGCAATCGACATTATCTCTAATTAGAGATATGTCGTTAGAACTTGAGAATCGGCTTCCAGAGCTATTGCATCAGCGTAGAACTCTATAACATGAGTTACATGCTGTATGTGCATTCCACAAGAATGTCGGGTATAGTCCATTTCAAATAAGAAGGCCCGAAGCCACTCGAAACTTTTCATTGGTCCACTACAAATCAAAAATGCCACCAAAAACAATTGGACGTAGTTTAGCGAAAAGGATCCAACCTCAAAAAATTGTCATTGAAAAGACTCACTTTTGCTTTTGACAGAAGGTTGAAGTTTTATTGACACATTTTTGTGGATTGAATCCTTTGTTATTGTTCAATTGCGCCAAGATGGGCAGGAGATAGCGCTTTTCTTAACACCGCGCATATTTCGGCGCAACATCTTTGACAAATGTTTATAAAATATAGCCAATCAAAACTTTGATGGACCAATCACAACTATTTTTAAATGGCGGTTTCAGTTTTTATAGGTTGATATTGAAATTCATTACCGTGACACTTGTCCATTAATCACGTCATACTGTATAGGGGGAGGGGTCAAGAAAAAATCGCCAATTATCACCATAGTGAAAATATTACCAAATATCACCGTGATTAATGGACAAGCCCCAACAAAAATTCAGAACCGTTTTTGAAGGACAATTTAGTATGGAGTGCGTAGCATGAGTTGACCACCCCAACTCCTCCTGCGGGTGTCGTAAGAGTCGACTAAGGGATTGAAGTGTCACTGACCATTTTACAAGATTGATGATGGGCAGCAGCGTCATCATAATGGACACATTACTGCCAATCCGCTTGCCCAGCGTGGCGATTATGGGCATTTACCTCCTAATGCGTCTATACGCATAGTTAATAGGAGAGGCCTACGTCCAGCTGACTATCATAGGCTGATGATGATGAGTTGAATGTTGATTGTTTCGATATCACTTACTTATCCGACACACTTTCGTCTAGCTTCGCTTCTCTAGCTGTGAAGTATGCGCGCGCATCTGTGACCAGCTGCGGAGGCGCGAGAAAGAGACGGCAGGAGAGACGGATCATGAAGCTTATGACTAGAGACAGGGCTATCACAGAGACACGGCGATAATCGCCCAACTATCAACTATCACCGCCGGGCGAGTATCGCCGTGTCTCTTTTTGTTACACGGGAGTGCGTATCTTTTGTTTGTGTTTATAGCCCATAGTTCATAGCTTAGTAGCTCGCGGTGAGACCAGTGCCTATGGCATAAGTGTGGAACTCTATGAGTTCTGCGACCATACATAACATGGACGTCTAACGCCAGCTCAAAAATGCCACCAAAACCAATTGTTCAATTGTGCCAAGATGGGCAGGACATAGCGCTTTTCTTAACACGGCGCATATTTCGGCGGAACATCTTCGACAAATGTTTATAAAATATCCAATCAAAACTTTGATGGACCAATCACAACTATTTTTAAATGGCGGTTTCAGTTTTTATAGGTGTTTATTGAAATTTATTACCTTGACACTTGTCCATTAATCACGTCATACTGTATAGGGGGAGGGGGGGGCCAGAAAAAATCACCAATTATCACCATAGTGAAAATATTACCAAATATCACCATGATTAATGGACAAGCCCCAACAAAAATTCAGAACCGTTTTTGAAGGGCAATTCAGTATGGAGTGCGGCTTCCATGTTCTATTTGTCCGTAGCATGAGTTGACCACCCAAACTCCTCCTGCGGGTGTCGTAAGAGTCGACTAAGGGATTGAAGTGTCACTGACCATTTTACAAGATTGATGATGGGCAGCAGCGTCATCATAGTGGACACATTACTGCCAATCCGCTTGCCTAGCGTGGCGATTATGGGCATTTACCTCCTAATGCGTCTATACGCATAGTTAATAGGAGAGGCCTACGTCCACCTGACTATCATAGGCTGATGATGAGTTGAATGTTGATTGTTTCAATATCACTTACTTATCCGACACACTTTCGTCTAGCTTCGCTTCTCTAGCAGTGAAGTATGCTCGTGCATCTGTGACCAGCTGCGGAGGCGCGAGAAAGAGGCGGCAGGAGAGACGGATCATGAAGCTTATGACTGGTGACAGGGCTATGGCATCAGCGTGGAACGCTTCGGGTGACAACTGAAAGAAGAGTTTGTCACTACTTTTAAAAAATCGCGTGACTCATACGGATATTTAAAGTCGAAACGTGGTAAGCTTATAAGCTATATTTAGTTACATATCGGTCGGAACTATGGGTGCAAAACTTTAACAAAATTTTAAAATTTACATATGGGAACACTTTAGCCAAGAAAAATACGAATATTATCGAAAGTTCTGTATCCAATTTTATTCCCTATCTTGGAATAGTCGGAATCTTAAAATTACAATGTGTGGATGTGTAGATATGTATATTTTATGGATGTATATAAGTTTTATAAATATTAGATGTCATATATTACCAAAGAAAAACGACCAAGATCACCTAATGTCCGAGATGGGGAACATTTATAATTTATATAGTATTAAGTAGTGTGACTACTGGAGAAAAATTAAAAGAACAAATAAAATATTTAGTTAATAAATAATTTGATTTGTGTTTTCGCAATATGTTCTATAAAAGTTTTGTTAAAGTTTTGCACCCATAGTTCCAACCTCTACATATAATATATGTAACTTAAATAGTTTAAGACATTTTTCTAATAGTGTTTCATGATTTTGGTAGAAATTCTTCAAAAGGTTTAAATGGTGTTTCAAAAATGTAATTCGGTGTGGTGTATATTTTTATTTCTGTTGAATTAAGGATTAAAGTGATTCATTACCCAAACCTCAATCTCCTACCTTTCTTGGACACAACAGATGAGGTGTGAACATAGTAGCCAATGTATCCGGAGACATCCTGTTTGAAGCTTCATTATCAGCAACCAATGTGAGTAAAGTGAGCAGCCGTTGTAGAAAATTCCGGTGCAGAGGAGCCAAGAGCAATAGAAGAAGTTGTAGAGCTGTGAGAAGCTTCGGTTCAGAGGCTTCCAAGTTTGGGGGATATTGGGCTGAGGACAGAATAAACATGATGTCAATATTTGTAACACTGAATCACTGGTACAGTAATAAATAAAAATAAAAATAAAATAAAAAGCCTTTATTTTCAGATACAATGACTATACATATTTGTTTAAAACTATACATTACAATTCTATTATCTCGCATCTCTTGTATTCATTGCCTGCTTGCCCTTCGGCAAAGGCCTCCTCCAACCGTCTCCATTCTCTGCGATCTAGTGCCACTCTGTTCCAGGTGGCTCCTGCTACCTGCGCAATGTCGTCATCCCATCTGAGTAGGGGTCTTCCTTTGGATCGCTTCCCCTCTCTAGGGTACCACTGAGTGACAATTTTGCTCCACTTGTCTTCACCTCGAATTATATGGCCTGACCACTTCCATTTTAATCTTTTAGTCTTTTTTGTGAGATCTTGCACTTTCGTTCTGTATCTTATTTGGGTATTTCGCCATCTGTCGTTCTTACGGATACCTAACATGCTCCTCTCCATGGCTCGTTGGCAGCATGCTAATTGTGACATGGTGGTTTTCGTGAGAGCCCAGGTTTGGCTGCCATACATTAGTACTGGCAAAACACATGTATTGAATAATTTGCCTTTTGTATTAGAATGTAGGTTTTTATCCTTGAACACTTCTTTTAGGGACCAGTATCTTTTCCACCCATTTGCAGTTCTTCGCTCCAGTTCTTTCTGTATGACATCTTTAGGGGAAATTATTTGTCCAAGATAAATATATTCATTTACATACTCCACCAATTCTTCTCCCACCTTGATGTTGGTCCTGTTGCCATTTGTCATCACCTTTGTTTTTTCTAGATTGATGGTTAATCCTACAACCTTACTGTGGGCCTCTATGTCATTTATCATTTTGTTTATTTCTTCTGCATTTTTCCCAAACAAGACAACGTCATCTGCAAATCTTAGATGTGTAAGATGGTAACCACTAATACTAAGACCATATTGATCCCAGTTTAGGTCTCTGAATACCATTTCTAAGACCGCAGAGAACAGCTTTGGCGATAGAGGGTCCCCTTGTCTGACACCTTTTTCTATATTGAAGGGCTTTCCTTTCCTCTCTAGTTGGATGCAAGATGTGCTATGTTTATATATGTTACTAATTATACTAATATATTTGCTCTGTATGCCTTGTTTTTTCAGTGCTAGCCATATTTTGTTGTGTATGAGAGAGTCAAAGGCTTTGCTATAATCGATAAATGCAATGTAGTATGTTAGGTTATATTCGTTGTATTTCTCTATAATTTGTCTCACAACATGGATATGGTCCAGCACTGAGAAGCCTTTCCTAAAGCTGGCCTGTTCTTTTGGCTGTTCCTCATCCAGTCTTGTTTCTATTCGCTTTAGAATAATTTTCCCAAATATCTTGTAAACATTAGACATCAGGCTTATGGGCCTATAATTCCCAATATCGTGTTTGTCTCCCTTCTTATATATTAGGATTATGTTGGACTGCATCCATTGGTTTGGTATAGCCTCGGTGTCTAATATTTCGTTGAAGAGATCTGTAAGGATAGGCGTTATTGCTTCTTTGGCTTGCTTTAGTACCTCATTACTTATTCCGTCTGGTCCAGGAGCTTTGCCCATGCCTTGCGTTTCTAAGGCCCTTTCAACTTCTTCCTGCAGTATTGTGGGAATGTCAGAGTTCTCGTTAAGTCCTACCTCACTGTGGATTGTTGTGTTCCTGTACAGTTCCTTGTAAAATGATGTAGCGATTTCTATAATATCTTTTCTTCTGTATTGGTGTTGGTTTCTATCCTTTACTTTTACAATCCAATTCTTACTTTGAGATAGCTCCTTGTAGGCTTTCTTGATACCACCTGTCTGTATTATATGGTGCTCAATCGTTTTCATTCTTTTCTGTTTCCGGTCTTTTCTTAAATTTTTGTTAATTTCTTTACTAATTTCTGAAATCTGTTTCCTTCTTCCAATTGTATCTTTGTTGCTTATAAGGGATTTTCTTTGTTCAAGTAGTTCAATTGATTTTCCTGACATCCAGCTTGAGTCCTTTTCTTTTTTAGTTACACATTGTTGTGTTGTTTTGTTGATAGTTTCTTCAAATAACTTATATTTTCCCATGATATCAAGGTTTGATGACTTTTCTTTAAAACCTTTGAAGTTATGAGCCATAGTTTCTGACAGTTGTGTGTAGGGTTGGTTGAGAGTTTGGCCTCGATCCTTTCTTGGTCTGGGATTTCTTCCCTTCCCTGATAATTCAGCTCTAACCATCCTATGATCGGTGTTGAAATTGAATTGGTTGATGACACTAACATTTGTAAAATTCTTCGGTCTATTGCTTGTAATGAAGTCAATTTGGTTTTTCGTTTTCCCATCAGGAGAGATCCAGGTCCACATTCTTTTGTTTTGTTTGTTAAACATAGTATTCAGGATTGTCAGGTTATTTTCAAGAGCAAAGTTTACAAGCATTCCTCCATTTCTGGTACGACTCCTGTCACTGTAGGTAAATGGTCCTAAGTTTAATTTTTCTTCTGCTAGTCGATCGCCTATTTGACCGTTGAAATCGCCCATTACCACAAGGTTTTTATGAGCATGGGCGAGGGCCTCATTTAGATCATTATAAAATTGGTTCATTTCCTCCTCGTCGGCTTGTTCTGTGGGTGAGTAAATTTGTATTATTGTCCATGAATCCCTGAACCCTGGCAAGTTAAGATTTAGGATTGCTATTCTTTCTGACGCTCCAACGAATTTATCTACAAATGGTGTTAGGTAGCTTTTCATGATAAAGCCCACCCCATGTCTGCCAGGGGTCTCACCTTTGAAGTAAAACAAATGATCCCTATCATTGATGATTTCTTCGCCTACTCTCCCTACTTCGCAGAGGCCTAAGATGTCCCATTTCACCTGTTGCAGTGCATACTTTAATTCTAGGAGGTTTTCTTCGGAGTTCAATGTTCGAGTATTAAGGGTTGATATGTAGATTTTAGTGTTGAGATTGGTATTGGTATTGGTTGTGTTAGTTGGAGGGTGGTGGTCGCTGTCCCCACGATGACCAATCAGCTTGGGGAGCTTGTTTTTGCTTCTGTATAATACTGATGTTGCTTGAGTTTGTTGTATATGTTGTTTTGGTATTGTTTCATCAGATGGAGGGTGGTGGTCTACAGCCCCACGGGGACCAGCCGGATTGGGGCCCAGAGTGTTTGTTTTGTATGTTGTTGTTGTTTGGTTGGAGTTTGACTTCCAGGATTTGGAGTACTGTAGTTGCTATTGTTCGTTTGAAATGTTGGTTAAGGAATTCAATCTTGATCTGTTCATAAAATCAAATGCGTTCGTTTTATTTATTTTTAAGGGTGCTGATAGAACTGCCTCAGTGTTGCCAGATAGTGGTGATTTTGTTGGGGATATTTTCCTTTTCTCATTCCTTTTTTCTTGAATTGATTTTTCTTTTATAATTAGTTTGTCGTATCTGATTAAAGCAATATTGCCTTTTTTTATTTCCTCTTCTTTTTGAATCTTCAGATCTCTTCTTTTGTCCATTACATCTTTGGGGAAGTCTTCAGTGACATAGATATTTTCAGGAAGCCTTTTGCAGTTTTTTAAAATTAGCATTCTCCTCCAAGCTAGGGTTAACTTCACTAATATTGGCCTCTTCTTTTTGTCATCCTTTCTACCCAGTCTCCGGACATCACTTATTTCCCATTTATCAAAGCTTTCGGATTCCCCGTCCTTCACTACGGTATTTAGGGTTTTTAGAACCACTTCTAAAAGTTCAGTGTCGTTCTGCTCAGATTCCTGTATTCCGTGTAGAATACTGGTACAGTATTAATGGTTATTTTTTAGAGAAATAGGAAAAGTGTTTTCTTTTAACAGGTACAGTCAATGTCAAAGTGTATAAAGATTACGACTTAGGAGGCTAAAATATATTTACGCAACCTTAATGTTAAGGCTATAAAGTCGTGTAAATATATTTTTGGTGCCTAAACCACTTCTTTTTTATTCTCATACGTTGAAACATTATCTATTACTATTGTTATTGTAAGTCACATAGGATTATCTGGGCAATCAATTTTTTTGTCTGTTATTGCCATGGTTATCACCTGATTCACACAGGTTTTATGCAAAATTATGTTTTTAATTTAACAAATAAGGGATGGTCCTGTGCACAAGCCTCCTTGGCACTCAATTGTCTACATAATCTGGTTTTAAAAAATACATAAAGTGGGTCATAGACCATCTTTCAGAACATAAAAAATTTTAGCCCTGCTAAGGATCAGTAGAATGGATTATGAATTCAAATTATGAAATGAAATGAATTTATTAGCACAAGACATAACTTAAAATTACTTTACAATAAAAATAAAGATATTGAAGTTGTGCCAAAGGGTCCTCACTTATGAATTCTTATGGTCCTTATGAATTGATTTGAGTTGAATACCTATTGTACAGATCCTTATTAAACACAAACGAAGGGTGAACATACCTGCTAAAGTACAATAAGTCTGATAATACTGATCCATCAGTAACGGTTGTGGTAGCTCCGCAAGAAAGCCCTTCAACACAGATGCGCAGTCATGCACCGTGAACCGTCCCTCGCCCAGCCCAAGACTGGAGCCAGTCAGCAGCAGCTGCTTCAGCTCTGACTGCCGTGTTAGGGAGCCAGTGCGACGGAATATGCCTTCTTGTATCACATCTGAAGATCGAGATATTATGGGTTACTATTAAATTGGATTTTGAACTAATATGTATTGATTCGAGTTCTATACCATTTCTACAAATCCTTATCAAACAAAGGGTTTAAAAATAAGTATGATGTTCAGGGTGATATCTATGATAAATTTTATTTTAATATATATATTTCTTTTGCGAGATTGTTAACAGTTTATATACAGGGTTATTTTTTCACCAGTACAAAAAATCAACATACGTAATAGTAGTCCGAGTTACAGAATACTAGCATTTTTTGTTACCACCCCTTTAGAACAAAAAAACTAAAATACCGATGCTTGAACTTATCCGTAAACCTAACAAGAAAATTGGACGCATTACGCATTATCAATGTACATAACTAGCAAAACACACGAACTGGCAACTGTTTGTTTACAACGTCATCGCCCGCGGCATGACGGGTTGGAAAAACGGTGCGGCGGCGTAATGTGCGCTGGGTATCAACTTATGATTATAACCTCCCAAATCTTCCTTCATACTTGCACTAAAAGTACACTACAAGACAGCAGGGGCTTAGGACCGTCAAAATAAAGAATTTTTCTGTGTGTGAAGTTTGTCGAATGTTGTAAATTATGTCTGGGAAACGTGATAAAATTACAAACTAGGACAGAAACTTTTTTCATTGAGGCGTATTTAAAAATTTTAAATCAACTTTATGCACAATGATTGGAATCAAAAAAACATACCTAAGTAATGGAGTCCATTTCTCATACTAATTTATTAATTCACATACTTAAGCAAGTGTTCAAAATGTTGGCTGAAACACACTCTTGCCCGTTTTTGAATGTTTCCTTCAATATTTCCCAACACAAGTCTGTAGTTCTCACTTTTAAGTTCATCAAGTGCACTTATTATTAGATTTTTTAAGTCTTTTAAATTTTGAGCCTACCCGCCGCAAAAACACTCACCCACAAAAACAGTCACACGGGTCACACTCACACTCACAAATCTGTTGACCTGGCTGGCCATGGCTATAACACTGGCATTTTCCATGCGGGGCACATTTTCCCCAATGAGAAAATAACTACGAACCATTTCGTACGAGCAATTTCCGACTGAAGGTATGATGCGAAAGTAGATGCGGCACGCGTGCACACACACACACGACAAGCGCGGGACTGACGTGACCTAGTCACCCAGATTAAAGTAACTGCTATGTTGCCAACTAGTGCGCCGACCGGCAGGTCGCTCACCCCTTTCCGCCGCCCTCTGCTTCCCGCACCCCGTTGACGTCTTGTCATTAGTAATCCCATCATTTCACATTTGCATGAAGGATAAATTAATAATAAATGAAAAAAAAAAGTCAATTTTAAGGTCTCTGCCCACTAGACCGTAGCATACCATGACCGTAGCATGAACGTATCAGACACGGAATGTGAGACGATACGGACTACTATGCCCACTATAACGTGTGTACATCGTTTCATATCCGTGCTAAGCCCGTTTAGTGACCGTTGCATCCGCGTCGCAACCACGTATCATCCGCGTCGCAACTACATATCATCCCCGTAGTATGAATGAGCGATTCATATCCGTCTTTATTTCCATTGTCACAGTTTTATCAGTTTCAAATTGTTTTCGCGCCCTTTAGACTACTATCGCTCTGCTAGTATTTTCCTAGGAGTTTATTTCTACACCTATTTTTCTGGGCAGATATCGTTAACTGCGATCGAAATCCATTAAAGTACTAGAGTTGTTACTGAGTCAAGTCAAAGTCAAAAAATATTTATTGAGTAGGCTTAGCAACGAGTACTTTCGAATCGTCAGTTATGCTACTTATACATTTATATGGCGGAATGTGTTTATTTATCATTAATATTATTAAATTATTAAATTACACTTATCAATGTCTGTCAAAAAATATATATCGATTTTGTGTAGGTACATATTGTAATAAAATTCTAAAACCAATAAAATTTATTTTAGAAAGCCACATCAAACAAAAGCATGGTTCTTACCATGTAAAAAAAGAAACAAATTGTGCAATCTATCTGGATAAATTCGTTAAGTTACACGACTGTTTCATTATTTCTTTTAATTATTTTGTTTGTAAGAAACGAAGTAATATTTTTCGATCTAGATGAAAATCTTCGGTTTGCGGGTTTACAATCAATTAAGTAAGTTTTTTTTCAGAAAAAAGCTATGCTGTTTATATTGTTTGCGTTGTTTCGCCATAAGAAAATTATTACTCAATATCAAAAGTGAAAAATTTGGAGTTTTGGATAAAATTTTTAAATATAATATAAAAATGTAAATAGAACCCGTATGCTCACCGTTTCGCCGCCTGCGCACACCGTACCGGCAACGTTGCGTGCCATGCACGTAGCGTGTCGGGGCCGGCAAAATATTCTCGCCGACAATTCCGATCCGGTTGGCCGGTCCGTGCATGGCACGCGACGGTGTTGGCCGGCGACGGAACGTCCTAGTGGGCATAGTCTCATACTTTTCCATACAAAGAATATTTTTTTGTCTGATACGTTCATGCTACGGTCATGGTATGCTACGGTCTAGTGGGCAGAGACCTTTATTTGATAAATGTAATCTATTATCAATACCAAATACGTGGGAAAATTTATTGTACCGGTGAAAAAATAACCCTGTATTTCTTGTGCGAGATTGTTAACAGTTTATATATATTTGGTTGTTTTTCCTTAAGTTTATCCAAATTTCATGTCTTGCTGCTTGTAACAAGTAATATTGTATGTACTTGCTAATGTTAATCGACTTAGTGTGGGTGCCAAGATACAGGCTCAGCATAGTTTGGAGCCCACTGGATAACGCTTGAAAATTATAAACATATGCTTACATTTGAATAAATTATTTGTATTTGTAAAGGGTTAACTAAACAAAACTTTTATTTTAAAAAAAGCCTTGCCTGTGTAAGTTAATAAAAAAATGAGTTAATAAAAAAATTACTAAAGCAATTTGTGTGTTAGTAATATGTAGACATAAATCCCAATATAAATCCTATGCACTACATACAAGAGGTGCTCAAATATGTGTGTGATAAGCATTTTGTCACAGGATTACTAAAGGAAATCCTGTGTAATATTGAGCTAATTAACAGTGTGTAAAAAAATATAATTTAAAAAAAGAATAGTAATTTCTTACTTACTTTCTGGTAGTGATAAGAAATCAATCAATTCGTTGAGCCTCAGTATACCTTCCTCAGTAATGGAAATTGGTTCTGCACCAATCTTACCAGTACCATTGGTTTGTTGACTAGAACTGGGGGCTGAATTCTTAATTTTCTTATGAAAATTCCACCTAAATTGCTTTGGTTTATCAGTTGAACAATCAACACTGCAACAAATGTCAATACACAACATAAAAATGCATGTCAATACAAAAATACATTGAACATAATATTTGTAATTTAATAACTTACTCGTCTGTATTTATATCTACCACAAAGGATAAATGCATGCGCACTAAAGTAAAGAATTGGTCTAAATTCTCTTTCCGCAGTCTTTCTATCAGTAATTCATCCGGAGAACCCATTTTATTTTGTTAAACTTTGCACATGGTCTACAATATTATTCAGTTCGGTTTAATCCCCATATAACACATGTTTGTCATAAAACTAATATACTACACACAGGACGCTTTTGTGAAAATACTGTTTATGTAATAATAGCATATTATTTCCACCGTGCACAATTATTATATCTCAATTTCCTTTTGCATTTGCGCCCGTTTTCATTGTTTTCAAACGTCAAGTTTGTCACAACGGCCAAACGAACGTTCAGAAACTATGAAAATTAAGAACAATATTTTAATGTAATTTTGTACCGACTATGTCGGAAAATTAAAACGGTAAGAAAATAAAAATTGTAAAAGAAACATCTACAAGTAGCAAATGTTTATATAAAAATATAAGTAAAGTACAGAATTTTTAAACTTTTATAACTTTATGGACGCGCATGTTTTACGTCGCATCTTTAATTTAGTCACATCGGGCAACATTGGTCATATGCTCTCACGTCATTGGTCAAACTGTTTTGTGTTGCCCATTGATTTGCAAAACCAACAAAATTGTAAAAAAAATTGTCGGCATTGTATATTACAGAAGGTAGAGAAACGAATACGATAATAACAGGGCAAGAAGCAGGGCCCTTGAATGATTTGGTCCATTCATATCCATTTTGTAAATTAAAATAAACTTTAATATTCTTTCAATGTTATTGTACCTCATAAATGAGATTCCTCGAAATGGCCGAATTTATTATGAGGATTCACTAGGAGAAAAATATCAGAATTTCAATGGAGAACTGATGTTTTTGTGAAGCATTATATGGAGCCACAATCTACATTACAAAGCAATAAGGTTCATGTGACCTTAGATATATAAAAGATTAAATCAGCATTTTAAATGAATAAAATTGAATCATATTAAGTGCTATTGATATCATATCGCTATTCTTACTTCTTAACAAGAACTCTGAGACTTAATATACAGGTGAAATACTAAATCACAGATTAGTTGTAATTTTAAAACCAGGACAAATAAAACAAAATATAAGTGGGTAAATAAAGATAACTTATTATTTTATAAACTATAAAGTCTTAAATATAGAAGTAAGCAGGAATGGACAGTTAAAACATATCGTCATGTCCAAGATCTGCCAGTAGGTTTAGCCCCCGCTCCTTCAGGGCCTTAGAGAGCAACTTCTGTTGTTCTATTTTGGCATCTTGTTCCTTCCTTTGAGCATCTAGGATGTCGTCTACAGAGACTTCTGTTAGCGGTAGGCTATCTTCTTTATCCTTATCCTGAAAATATTAGAGAATCTGTAAATATAAATTATCTGAATAATAATACAGGCCTGTACAATGAACAAATAAAGTAGTCTACAGCTTTTCGTCTCTATGCAGTGGTAATAAAGTTGAAAAGTGGTATAAGACAATTATTGTTGAATATACCCCTTCACTTACAGTCAAACCAGTGTTTATGACCTTAAATTGATTTATAGTAAATTCTTATGTTTATTGTGGTATGTGTAAGTAGTGTATACTATCTTTCTCAGGGGATATTTTGTCTATAGAGAAATTCTGGAAATAAATATTAAGATGAATGAAGAAATTCTAATTCATTCACTTCTTTCATTATAATAAATAAATGAAAATATTGCATTTATTAATTACATTTTTGTGAATTTATTGGATGCATACTTATGGTTTATAGGTGGAGTCCAGTCCTATGTCTAGGAGTGGAGTAAGATAGCTTGATAACGTGATGAATATGCTTGATAATGTGATGAATATTGTATAAATTAATGAAAAAAATATTATTAATCTATGACACTTTTAATGGCCAGGCAAATACTATGCACTGGTTTATTTGTTCAAATATGAGACGAAATTTAGCATGACTTTAAAGAAAGCCTCTATTGTGACTTACGATTTCACCAAGTAGCACCACATTTTCCCCTCGTACTATAAATATTCCTCGTGGTATGTCACCATACTCTTTGCCCACATGAATTCGTTCTATAGTTTTATGTAGAACTAAATTGGCGAACTGATCCACGCAGCGCAGATATCCAATCAATGTGCGACCATCCCGAAGAAGCACCATAAGTTTCTCTTCATGAAACAAGAAAAAAATTACAAATAATGTGCAACAACAACAAGTGTACATTAGTAGTTAAAATAACGTACTGTCCAGTTCATCTAACAAATGTGCTGTTCCCGCTAAGGGGTTAACGTTACTCGACATATTCATGAGTTTAAATATTGTTCTATATATTAAAATTACTCTTGAAAAAAATTTCCTACTCCTCAAAAACAACCGGATCGCAATGCTGTATAATGTCAATGTCATGTTGACATTTATTAGACGTAGTTCAAATTTTGTGTTTTGTATTTAAAAATGTCTCACCCGAGAATTTCCTATTCAATTTTGCCTTTTTCCAAGACACCTAACCAGTAATAATTTGCTGATACAGGGACAATATTAACTAAAATATACTAATTTATCTGACGAAATGCTTAAAAATGCATATGATTTATAATATATGGCTTAAAAAACTAGCATCCGTGTATAAATAAGTTCATAAAAAAAAAAGAAGTACATTTGACCTATTATTATAGTCGCTGCAAAATTATTAAAACAATGTTAAGCTAAGGCATTAATTTGATAGAAAAAGTGAAAGTAAATTAGACTACTTAAAATTTTTGTGACAAAAGAAACAGATAATAAATAAAATAATCCAATATTAACACCTCGCACAAAACTGTATCTCAAACAGAATCAATGGCGACTGAATTTGACAGAACTTCAGCTGGCTGTCATTTCTGGAAAGGAATTTGCAAGCACGGGATTTATTTTCCTTGAGATACCAATAATGACCAGCCTCTGAATAGTATTGATATGTTTTGCTATACCGGCCAATTTGCGAGTTTGCGAATAAGTTTGACCGAATTCTAAAATGGAGCACAACGACGAAATTAAATCTGGTTGTTTGTTGTTCCCTCCCGCCGGAGGGAATGTGTTTAGTAAATTTCCTAAGAAGGTAATAAAGGTTTGTTTTTTTTTCGTGTTTTACTGTTTAAATAATGCAGAAGTTACGAAGTAGGTTGCGTGAGTGAATCACGCGGAACGTATAGCGTGCTACGTTACGACACTGCGTCGTGTGAGTCACAGGTTGCTTGAAATGTGCCTTGTAGTTTCAAACTTCCGATTACCTGTTCCCAATATTTTTTACCTCTACTCAAATAATGTTTTGACGTGCACTGTTTATTATTGACTTTATTGTATCACTGACATAATAATATTATCATTAATTTCGCTTATTGGGTCTTCCCCCTATTATCAACAGGATATAGTTCTGCTTTATGTTCAAACTGTTAATTAGTGTTACATTTTCGGCAACGACTAATTGTACTTAACTCTATGCTTTCAATTGTTTTCAGAAAAATTGGCAACAAAAGTATTGCTTGCTCCTAAATTCAAGTAAACAGGGTATAGAGCGTTTAGAGATATATGATAATAAGGATGACATAAATACTGGTGCCATCCCCAAGATTATTACCCTTGAGAATTGTATTAAGATAACACATTCTAGTCCAAACATTATCACTGTACTTACTAAGTCACATACTCAGCAATTCTGTGCTCAATCTGAACTGGAAACTTTAGAATGGGTGAAAGCACTGCAGTCTGTAGCATTCAAAGGACGAGACACAAGTCCTGTCCGGTGTGACGAAGACAATGATCTCTACTGCTCATCAGGAGAAGGCGTGTTCTCGGTCAAATTGAGCCCTTCAGATGCATCACAAAGATGTGGTTTAGAACCTATGCGGTACCTGCTCCTTCTGACAACAACTGCCATTGAATTGAGAGATGTAAATGACAATAAGTTGTATGCTACTTGGCCATATAGATATATAAGACGTTATGGTTATAGACAGGGTAAGTTCACATTTGAGGCAGGTAGAAAATGTGATACTGGAGAAGGGATCTTCCATTTGGAGCACCCTAACCAATCTGAGATATTTAAGTGTGTTTCATTGAAAATGAAAACTATG
This sequence comes from Thaumatotibia leucotreta, assembly GCA_025490895.1. Lineage (NCBI taxonomy): Eukaryota > Metazoa > Arthropoda > Insecta > Lepidoptera > Tortricidae > Thaumatotibia > Thaumatotibia leucotreta. The sequence goes on along the minus strand of JALPQI010006020.1, from coordinate 12,816 downwards.
AAGCAGATGATTGGTAGTGATCTGAATAGTCCGGAGCACAGTGAATTCAACTTACAGGCTGGTGCAAACTTATTTCCTGGATCGAGGAGCCCTCTAGTGGCTGCCAGGCCAGATGACTTAAGTTTGAGCTCTCTTTCTTTTAAAACTGCACCATCAAGTCAACAAAGCTCATTCTCCGAAAGAGATAGTGCACCACTCTTAATGCCTAAACCAGCATTAAAACCCAAGCCACAAAAACCCCCACGAAAGATCATTAATATGCCCAAGTCTCTTGTAAAAGAATTATGTAGTTCAACAGATGAAAGCATAGATTTTGGAAGATACAAAAAACTTGAAAACTATGAGCCTATTGATCAATTGAAAAGAGACCCAAGTCCTCCTTCTGTGCCATATGACAAAGTTGAAGTCCGCAGCGAAGCTTGGAAAACTCTAGGCATTGAAGACCCTGATCATACTGAGTTTACACCGAATTTGGGTGACAACCCTAACTGCATGAAACTTATATCTAGATCACAAGATAATTTGAATACTTCTGGCCCTGAAGCTTCAAGAATTATACTGTTACCAAGTCCAGTGGTTGACCCAGAAGATGAGAACTATGACAGACTTCAGTATTTTGGTTCCACAAGCAAGCTAAACAAGTCTTCTAAATATAAGAAAATAGAAGCCCGTCCAACAACATTGCTTCCTGGAGACCAAAAGAGTAAAGATACTTGGAATGATTATGATGAAGTTGAAAATGTTATGCAGACTGCGAGACTGGCTGATGACTCACATCTAGGATATGGTATGATACGGAAACTGAATGCACCAGGGCCACAGGTTCCTACTGCTGCACAAGCACAAGCATTACAAAACCAGGTGAGTCTGGAAGAGGTAAACCACAACACATGTAATGGGACGGACTATGCAGTTATAAGCCGTCCAAAAAGGGTGTAAGGTTACTTTTATATTGTTAGTATTACAGCGAATATTATACACTTAAGACTGAAATTTTGTAATACAGAAATTCGAATATTAAGAGATTATTGTGGGTTAAAGAAAATTTTTGATGAAAATATTCAAAATTGTATCATGTTTAGTATTATTTTTTATAAAATGACTATTTGCATTCCAATTTTACTTTCCACAATTTAATTAAGGTTTATACATTTTATAGGTTAATGTATATAGGTGTAAGTGTTACTAGTACACACAATGTTTATTTTCCTTATAAGATACTGATTTATGGACCATGTGATTAGAAAGTGCCTTGTTGCTCTTAGTATAAGGTCTAATTCTAGTTAACCACAGTGACAAGTCTACCAGTTGGTGCCAATATATTTTATGTTTAAATGTAGTATTAGCATATCCCTTTAAACAGATAACAGACTTAAAGTCTATAATTACCAGTTTCAGTATTCAGACTATCCATGTGACACAAAATTTTCATGTCACTCATAAAAGATAAAACTCAAGCAACTAAGGGAGTCAGTTATTAGAAGTCAGATTAATGGTAACACTGCTTCAAATTATATTTTGTCTTGGAAGTATTTGAAAACAACCAATTTCTGAATAATTTGTCATATTTTGAATCATAATATTCATAATCAAGCGTTTTGAAAAGCAAAATCCTTATGGGTAACATATTTACCCGTGGTATTGTGCCTAAGTGCCAATTTAAATTACATCAGTAAGCTCTTATGCCAGTGACACAAATGTGTGACCAAAAAGATTATACTCCTACAAGACAACAGTTATGTAAAAAACATTCATATTCCTATGGTACTGGCATATGAGTAAAAACTTGATTATGCTTGTGGCATTGGCATAGGAATAAGGTTATTTTGATCATTTAGGTGTATCATTGGTATAGATCACAGACATTATCACCAGGGTTGAATGTGTTAATGCAATAAGATGCAGTGCTACCAATATTTTATTAGGTTATCATTACAAGTAGATTACCACATATATAGTCTATGTATAATTTTATGGAAGCCATATTTTTGTGACTTATTTTGTAAAACAAATAATGATAAATAAAATCATAATCCAGTTAGTTGTATTATTTATTTACTACTTTAATTTTCTCCCTATTGACAAAACAATAGAAAAAATACAATAAATAAGTAAAATGACAATTTTAGGCTGGCTGCATTAACCTCCAACCAAAGTTTAAATTAACCACTAACCAAAATTATAACACTAGTTTCACTACACTTCTCATGGTTTTGGTAGTGTGGCTAATTCTTCAGCCTCTAGCTTCTCAATATTCTTGACCATTTCTGATGCAATAAATTCAAGATCTTCAGACATAATTTTCTGAACAGTTTCTCCCTTTTCAGCCATGATGTCTTCTATATTTTTCTTGCCATTCATATCACTGAACCAGTTTAAATTGTCTGCAATCAGGTGTCTGTGTTCACAGCCATCACAGTTCACGATCACGACTCCCTTATAGTAGGCAAGTTTTGTAATGAACTTAGTGCTCCTGGTGTTACATTTTTTACAGGTATACATTAACTGAAATCTCCCTTGTAGCTGCTTTTGTTCTGCGGTTTGCACATCTGCAAACTTGGTGTTACTTGTACTGAAATTTCTTGGAGATACTGCTGGTGAAGTTACCGTTTTTGCAGGGACAACCAGACGTCTTCCAAAATATGAATTACCATTACTTGGGAAGAATACAATACTGTTAAGTAACCGCGGCGTGTGGTATTTAACTACGAAATCTATTAACGTTTTATGCGACATATTTGATACAATTATTTTAGTAATTATTGCGCCACTACCAACTAAATTTCAAAGTCCTTGTTATGCTACTTGCGCAGTTGCGCACTATCATCTGCCAGTCTTCGGTCGGTACCGATCCACATGTCACATGTGTCAGCTGTCAAATTTTGCCTGTTTAAGCAACATAAAAAAACATCTCAATTATCGAAACCGGAGTTTATTATAAAGGCCTAAACAGTATGAATTAAAAGTGTTGCCAAACTAAAGTAATTGCTATTTTTTGAGATTATTTTGAAGTCGAGTCTCAGAATACATTTCTGCTATTGTCTGTATTGGCATCGTCATTGACGATGCCAAATCGTCATTGTAGTAACAGATCAGGGTAATGAAATGACAGTTTTTTATACTTTTTCTGCCACTATCGGGCGGTGAGATGGCAGCTCTGTGACGTAAGGTCCAACCAACTGTCAAAGTAAATAAATAAAATAAATAAACAAAATAAAATAAGCCTTTATTATTGATCTTAGTTAGTATAAAGTTTTTCTTTTTTTACAAAAAATCTATTATTGTGTATCAATTTGCCCTTTGGCAAAGGCCTCCCCTAGAGATTTCCATTCCTCTCTGTCCATTGTCTTCCTTCTCCATGTTTTTCCTGCCGTCTGTCTGATTTCGTCTTCCCATCTTTTCCTCTGTCTTCCTCTCTTTCGTTTCCCATCTCGAGGATACCATTCAGTAACATCTTTGGACCACTTGCTTTTCTTGCTTCGCATTGTATGACCAATCCATTTCCACTTTAATTTCCTTATTGTATATGTTACATCAGCAACACCAGTTTTTTCTCTAATGCTTGACAATTTTATTCTATCCTTAAGTTTTATGCTCAACATACTCCGTTCCATCCTATTTTGGCATACCTTTATTGATTTTCTTTGTATAAAGATAAAATAAACTAAATGTTTCTTCAACTCTGTACTGTTTTTGTCTCACAGAACGAAATATTTATATTGATTAATGAATTTATATTTAATATTATTATAAGTTGAAGCACGGGGAGGCGAGGGGGTGAAGAAGAAGAGGCGCGGAGTATCAGTAAAGCCGGTTTATTGTACACTGGTTACAACTTAGGCGAACTCACTGTAGTCCGTGGGCTAGTAGGCCTGAAATTAGAAAACGGTATAATTTGGGGGTACCAAGTGTCCTTTTTACAGTAGTTAGACATATTCATAAGGATGATAAAAAAGTATGATAGACATCTCAAAGTGGTAGCTAATAGGCATACGGGCTATTTCAAGATTTCCGTTGTATGACAGGTATGGTTAAAATTAGGAGGTACAAATTTTCCTTTTCACGGCTGTTAGGTAAGCTTATAAAAACGTCAAAAATGCAAGATTGCCATTTATAAGTGCTACCTACGTAACAAAAATGGGGGCCCATCAAAGATGGTGGATCAGCGGCAAGTTAATTACAAAATCAAGTATATCTTGAGAACTATTAAATATATCTAATTACTCTCTTGAACAAAATTAAAGGCATATCTATAAGCTTCATATTTTGCATATACAGCATATTGCTAAAACCAACCAATAATTAATTATGACCAAATTTATGAAAATTTCGTGATTTTGATTTTTTTTGTGTCGTGTTTTTACATAGTAGTCATGACGCTAGAAAAATTAAATCTTTTTTTAAAGAAGTGTGAAAGTGTGCTTAATAAGCTTTAATTTGATGTATATAACTTGTTGTGGTATTAAAAAAAAGACCCATAAAAAATATTTAAATGAATTGTAGTCATAATCCACCGTATACTTAGTGTGTTAGGACGTAGTCCCTACTGTTTCACAAATAAACCTCGGTCACATGGCCACTCAAATATAATGAGATTTTTTTTTATAAACTTCCCTAAGATGAGAATCGGTCAATTTCAAATGTAACTTGGTATAAAAATAGTAATTTCGGGCACACAATTGAATGAATGAATGAATGAATGAATGAAAGTTTATTCACAAGAACATATGGTGCATTACAGTAGATGTTATAAATATTTACATTGGTGATCCTTAATATGTTCTGCCATAAGGCATGTGAAAATTGATTTAGTCATGACCATGACACGTCAAAGCCATGTATGTGTAGGTATATACATTTATATTGTGTTCATGCAATGTCTTCCATACAAACTAAGAATATTGGATTAAGACAAAGACATTGTAAATAATCATTATTATTGAGGCATGCATGTCATCATTATCATTATATTAAATTACAGTAATAAATGTCAAAGGATGTATATTAAGGTGTGAATCTACGTATAACTAAAACTTATAATTCAAATATTCGTCAATCGTGTAGAAGCATGCGTTACATAATATGTCTTTAAACTTAATCTTAAATTGGGTGTCCGGAAGTATCTTAATAGATGCAGGGATTTTATTGAAAATTCTTATACACATATAGTATGCACTTTTCCTTCTAATTTTTAGCTTACATGGTGGTATTGCCATCTGGTATTGTCTGAGTGGTCTATTCATCAAATTATTAAATGGTGGGAAAAGTTCTAAATTTTGTTTTACAAATACAGCCGTCTCATATATGTACAGACATGGGAGTGTAAGTAGTTTATACTCGGCAAATACGGATCGGCATGACTCTCTTCTATTTTTACCGTAAACCGTTCGTACGCAATTTTTTTGAGCTATAAATGCTCGATCTACTTCCACCGAGTTCCCCCAGAGGATTATTCCGTATCTTAATACGGACTCGATATAGGCATGGTAAGTAACGAGGGCGGTTTCTTGCGAAACAGTTTCTTTGAGTCGCCATAGTACGAATTTAAATTTATTAATTTTTTTGCATACATTGTCAAGGTGTTTTTTCCAATTGCAATGGGTGTCTAGTGCCATACCTAAGAAGACCGAGTGCTCAACTTCTTCTATTTCAATATTGTCGTGTTTAATTTTAATATGTCTTGTTGGTGCCTTGTATGATCTAAACTGCATAAATTTCGTTTTCTTAAGATTAATTGATAGGTTGTTTTCTGTAAGCCAAGTTATTACGTCATTTAACGCCATATTTACATTAAGTTCGTATGTATCTATATCAGTACCTTTTACGATTATTGTAGTATCATCGGCAAATAGAATTGAAGTATGCTGCGTAGATTCAGGTAAGTCATTAATGTATAGAATAAATAATAGCGGTCCTAAAATACTGCCTTGTGGCACACCGTAAGCATTTATTTTGTATTTGGACGTATATGGCTTAAGTTTATTTTTTTCTATTCGGTCTATCTGAGTGCACTGTTTTCTTTCAGATAGGTAGCTTCTAATCCAGGAGTAAGCAGGTCCTCGAATCCCGTAACGTTCTAGCTTATTGAGAAGCCGGTTGTGACAAACAGTGTCAAAAGCCTTTGACATGTCTAATAGTAGTGCTCCTACCGGGATGCCTTTGTCTATGCAATCGCTGACTATGTTGTTTAACTTAAAGCATGCTAGAGATGTTGATTTTCTTTTTCTAAATCCATTTTGTTCCTTTCTAAATCAATTTCACGTGATAATCTCTAAAGCGCATAGCTTAATCTCACTGCCAATAGACTAGTCTGCCAATAGAAGAAGAATTTTTTTTAACGACAGAAACTAAATTCTTAGCCGCATCGTATCGCTACGTTGAATCTAAAGTTACCACTAGCTCCATTCCCTAATGCACACTAAAATAGCAATCATTTATAGTAAATAACGTACTAAAGAATTTAGTCATATTTAAATTATTTCAAATGTTCGTGTTGAATTTTTACTATATTTATTTGTTTGTTAATCTTAATGTAATTATCTGCCAAACTTATTTGAATTACCTGACATTGCCCATATTTAATTTTAAATTTTCATCATCATCATCATCAGCCTATCGCAGTCCACTGCTGGACATAGGCCTCCCCAATTTCACGCCACCGTTCTCGATCTTCGGCTGCTCGTATCCAGCTCCTGCCAGCCATCCTGCGCAAATCGTCGCTCCACCTTGCCTGAGGGCGTCCTACACTACGCTTGCCGAGACGCGGTCTCCACTCAAGAACTCGTTTACCCCAACGGTTGTCGGTTCTACGGCTAATATGGCCAGCCCACTGCCACTTCAGCTTGCTAATACGGTGGGCTATGTCGATCACTTTGGTTCTCTGCCGGATAACCTCATTTCTGATTCGATCCCGCAGAGAGACGCCGAGCATAGCCCTTTCCATAGCTCGCTGAGCGACCTTAAACTTGTGGACCAGCCGTACCGTCAGTGTCCACGTTTCGGCTCCGTACGTCATGACGGGTAGGACACACTGATTGAAGACTTTTGTCTTCAGACACTGTGGGATCGACGATGTGAAGATTCGACGTAGCTTCCCAAACGCTGCCCAACCTAGCTGAATTCTTCTATTCACCTCATTCTCGAAGTTGTTTCTACCCATCTGCAATGTTTGGCCGAGGTATACATATCTTTGAACAACTTCGAGAACGGTGCCGTGTACTGCGATCGGTTCCGGTAGTACATGTTCATTGAACATAACCTTGGTTTTGTCCAAGTTCATCCGTAGGCCGATGCGTATAGAAGAGTCAGCCAGGTCGTTCAGCATCTGTTGTAGGTCCTGCAGCGTTTCTGCCAGGATGACGATATCATCAGCGAATCGCAAGTGAGAGATGTACTCGCCATTAATGTTGATGCCACGCCCTTTCCAGCTCAGCGTCTTAAACATATCCTCCATTGCATTTGAGAACAATTTCGGGGAGATCACGTCCCCTTGTCTCACGCCTCTATGCAATGGTATAGGATTTGTTTGCTGATTCTGTACTTGGACGGACATGGTGGCGGCCTCGTATAGACATCTTATCACTTGAATGTATCGCCAATCAACTTGACATCGCTGCAAGGACTCCAGAACAGACCAGATCTCAATCGAGTCAAAGGCCTTCTCATAGTCCACAAATGCTAGACACAGGGGCTGATTATACTCTTCAGTCTTCTGTATAATCTGCCGCACTGTGTGGATGTGGTCTATGGTACCGTATCCGCTCCGAAATCCAGCCTGTTTCGGAGGTTGGAATTCGTCGAATCTCCGCGCAAGACGGTTCGTGATCACTCTTGAGAACAGCTTATAGACATGGCTTAGAAGAGAAATGGGTCGATAGTTCTTCATCAGGGTTTTGTCTCCCTTTTTGAAGAACAGGACAACCACACTTGTACTCCATGCCTCCGGAGTTCTCCCTTCGAATAGGACAGCGTTAAAAAGCGTTTGGAGCTCCCTCAATACGGGTTTACCTCCTGCTTTTAGCAACTCTGTTGTAACGCCATCTTCTCCAGGGGCTTTTCCGTTTTTAAGCTGCCCAAGAGCGATCTCGATTTCGTCGATACTGACTTCTGGCAGGTCTTCGGTGTAGTGGCGTATCAAAGTGGCTCTAGGATCCTCATTTTCGGGATCAGGTCGAGATGCATGCGAAGCGTATAATTGGCCATAGAAGTCTTCCACTTCGGAAAGGACTGCCGGCTTCGAAGTAACGACTTCTCCACGAGCTGTGGTCAGCTTCGTCAGGTGGCTCCTTCCAAGAGATTGTACGAACACCTTTGACCCCCGGTTCTGCTCGATCGCTCTTTCAATCGAAAGAGTATTGGAGCACCGGAGATCGTGTCGTACGTGCTTACTGATCTCTCGGTTTAGAGTCCGTTTCCCTGACGAAGAGACCGGTGGGTTTTCACGTCGTTCCTTCATTAGCCCTAAGGTCTCCTCCGAAAGCTTTGACTTTCTATCCTTGCGCTGCCTTTCACAAAATCTCGTACCTTCCTCCCTGAGGATGCGAACCACATCTTGAAGTTTCTGGTTCACGTCCGCTGTGGTTTCCATGGCAGCGAATCGGTTCTCCAGGTTTGACTGGAACGTTTTAGATCCAATCATAGTTTGGAGCAAATTTGGTCGGAGTCTGGCCTTCATCAAGCGGACACGTTCAGCACGGAAATTGATATTCAGAGAGCCTCGGACGAGTCGGTGATCGCTACCGGTATTGAACCTGTTGATCACGGAGACATCTCTGAATATGTGCCGCTTGTCCGACATGATGAAGTCGATCTCATTTTTCGTCATAGTGTCCGGGCTTTGCCACGTCCACTTCCTTTGGGACTGCTTCTTGAAGAATGAGTTCATCAAGAAGAGCCCCTCGCGTTCGAGGAAGTTGACGAGCATTTGTCCCCTATGATTTCTGCATCCATAACCATGGGATCCTACTACCGATTCGCTGAAATTTTGTACTCCCACTTTAGCGTTAAAATCCCCCATGACAACGTTAAAATGGGTCTTAGTAGTGGAATGGAGGGCTCTCGATATGTCATCGAACATTTCCTCCACCTCATCATCCGAATGTGCCGAGGTCGGTGCGTACACTTGCACCACCTTGAGGCTATACCTCTCGGTGAGCTTGATAATGAGGTACGCTACCCTGTTCGACACACTGGATATTTCCACAACGTTGTCAGAGAGGGACTTGTGAACCAGAAACCCAACGCCACCTTGGGATTGTTGGTCTCCCTGACGGAAGTACATTAGGTGGCCTGATTCGAGTGTTATGGTGTCCTCCCCCTCTCTTCGGACTTCACATAACCCTAGTATGTGCCACCTAATCTTCCCAAGTTCCACCTCAAGTTGCGCCAGGTGCGAGTCAAGCCGAAGCGTGCGTCCGTTATACGTCGCCAGGATCAGTCGGTTGTGGTGGCCGTCCGTAACCCGGAGATTCTTCGCACCCCCTGCCCCGCCGTTACCGTGGTCGCCACCATGACCAGGAATAGCGGAGCTACCGGGAACTGGGGGCCGTGGCTTTCTTTGTGCTTTCATTTTAGGGGGGGGGTTTGCCCATAATCGCCACGCTGGGCAGGCGGGTTGGCGATAGAAGTAGGTTGGTGATGTGCTGAAAATTGACGGCGCTGCTGCCCGCCGCCAGCATGTTGACCTTAGTCGCCTCTTACGACACCCACGGAAGGAAATGGGGTGAGCCTATTCTATGCCGGGCCCACACGGCCTATTATTTTAAATTTTAATACTTATTATTTGACCTTTTACATATTATTTGACATTGCTTATATTTTATTCGACTAATGTGTGTGTATGTTTGTTTTTTTTTTTGTAAATGCATGGTAGAAGTAAGAAAATAAATGTAAATGTTATCACTACGTAAATGTCCACAGATTTGCGTGTAAGGTTTATCTGTTAGCGCTAATTTTAAATAAATAAATGATAAAGAAGTTGCGAGAAATGTAAGCAAACTTTTTCAAAATGTGTATATTTTTCAATCCACGTAATTTAACCATGCTACAGTGTAGCATAGTTCAATTATGTATGTAGCAACATGTGTTCTTTAATCAACTCTTCCTATTATAATATCCTGAACAATTAAAGTAATAAAATAGTGCTAGATTTTTGATAATTATGAATTTCTTTTTCTTGCAACGCCACTTCTGCTGACGGCAACATAAGATTCACCCTTGAAGCAAGAATATTATGAAATGGTTTCTCCTTTTCGTTATGGTCCTTTTCCTTTTCATCGTCAAAATTTGATTTGTCGTGAAAATTTGAATTTACTGTAATAACACGTTTTTAAAAGATTAAAAAACATTTTTTTTTCAGGTTTCTTTAGACTTGCTCTAGCAACCCTGACCAATGTAAATAACCTAAAAACATGTAAAAAATACGTCTGAATTATCTCAATCTCTGTATATTTTTGAGCAAATTTTAACCTGAAAATATGTAAAATAGCGTAACAAACACACGTAAAAACCCAAGAAGTATCGTTATTTCCAAACACTACATTTATTATAGTAAATTTTTACAAAATGGATTCTGTCTGGTTTAAAGCTGAGTTGTCCGATGAAATAATAAATAATGAAGACGTTTTTGCTCAAACACCGACCATTGTTACGGGTGAGTATTATTATAACATGTTTTAATGCTGGATATGATTTTGTGAAATGTAGTACTTTAGCTTATAAATTTAGAAATCTTTGTACAATGAGTACTGTACTTAGTACAGGGTGGGAATAAGTATGGTGACAATCTTTAAATAAATGTGTAGGTATAAGGAATACCTACACCTTTATTTAAAGTTGTTTATTGTAATATAACCAATAAAGGTGTAGGTCCTTCCTGACCAAATTTTGAGACAATAATGTCATAATATGAGCTTGAGCTTTTTGAATAAGACTCACTGAAAAATGTCTGCTTTATTAAAATTTTTACACTGCATTTTCATCTTTCATTTATTTTGATTGATGTTTGAAAAAAATGAGAAAAAGTTAGTGAAAGATCTTTTACTTGAAAATAATGTTTAAAATCTATGTGAAAAGTTTCTTTCTCCACAATTTTCTGTTCAGTGTTCATTAACCAATATAATTTTTTTATATGTGTCAAAATGCCATACATCACATAGTATTTTTACTTCTTTTGACATCAAAAATGCATCACTCATTCCCACCCTGTATGATTATGTTTACAATTGTTTTGGCTTATTTATGTCATCAGCTATTAGGATTATTCTGTTTACGTAACCTTGTTCTAGTAGATAATAATATTTACACACATTAAAAATTTGATTTGATAACAATTGTGTTTTTTTTAGATATTATTAAATTCGATATTGAAAACTTGTTGGGTGCTCTGTAGATTTCTCACAGTTTGTATTGTAAACTTTGAGATTTTGAATTTAATTTCTGTTTTAACTTCATACCATTATATTCTTTTAGACATCATATCCTCCAACATAGACATAACTCGCCTCGTTGAAAATATGGCTGGAATCCTCACTAACAAACAACCAGAAAACCGTGAAAAAGGAATGAAATTCTTCACCAAAATCTTACAAGAATTGCCAAGAGATTTCTTATCAGAAAAACAAGTTAAATATATATCAACATTCTATACAGACCGTTTAAAAGATAACCATAGAGTTATACCATCAGTTTTAGAAGGATTTTTGGCTATTGTTGATATGAAAAACTATGATGTGCAGGGCAGCGGGGAATTTTTCACTATACTTTTCAGAGAAGTAACATGTCAGTCACAAGTGAGACAAGACAGGCAGAACATATATTTGATTATTAAGAGGTTACTTGAAAAAGATGTAGAATGTAAGTAATATCAGTTTTTTTATGTTGTTAGTATTAACCCCTGGGGCCCATTTCTCGAACGCTTGTAAGCTTATAGCTCTCTTACTAGAAATAGACTTCTGCTTGTATTATTAGTTGTAATTTGTTATGCAATATGCCCGAGGACTTCCGCTTGTATTACAAGTTACAAGCTTTTGAGAAATAGGCACCTGGATTGCCTTTAAAATAATTCATGTTATAAAAGCAAATTTTTGACAGTGGTGTTACAGGAGTTAAGTTTGCTGTTGCTATATTATGTGCATACAGATTAAATGACATGGGAATCTTTTGAATTTTGATTGCTCCTTACAGCATTTTCAAAAGGGAGTTGAACATTTGGTATTTTTAACAGATTTAATTAAATTTCCAGATATGAAAACTATGGGGCCAGACTTTGTCTATGGATTCATATCGGCCATGGATGGAGAGAGAGACCCACGTAACTTACTGTTCCTATTTGGATTTCTACCAATGTTTCTAAGGCATATACCACTCGGACATTTAGTTGATGAAATGTTTGAAGTGATCTCATGTTATTATCCGATTGATTTCCATCCGTCACCTGACGACCCAGCAGCTGTATCGAGGCAAGATTTAGCGGATGAGTTGTGTCCATGTTTATGTGCCGTACCAGAATTCGGCGAGCAGTGTTTGATATTGTTGATAGAAAAATTGGATTCCAGCTTAAGGTTGGCTAAACTTGATTCATTGAAGCTATTGGTTAGTTTCATTTTGTTTAATTTTGTATTACATACTGCCATTTAACATGAAAAGTGTTGTACATTAGAAGTGAGACTACACATTTTTCAGTTGAATGTGTTTTCTAGTGTCGTATTTATATTACTTTAATGATTGCAGTTTTTTTTAGTTCTGTACAATCGACAACACAGCTGTGGATACAGACAAAGTGCCAGAAATATGTATACACACCTTTATGTCCAGGCA